>CM047874.1:6621738-6721738 GCA_026212405.1 Petrea volubilis | reverse complement strand
TGCTTCCTAAATTACCTTTATTTGCTTAGCGTTTTCATCACAGCTTGGTCTGAGAATTATGTCCAATCTTCATCATTGAAAACAGTGTTACAATATGAATTCTTTTAATATTTCTGTAAATAAAATCTGTTTTCCAGCAGAATATTTCTGAGTTTGAATTTGAATGTTTGGTGAATGGAGAAACGACACTAGTTGGGTGTGATAATAATTGCAGCTTATACGGGAAGATTGTGGTAGCTAAGGTGTATAGACAAGGCGGCATAATAAAGAACGAGCAAAATAAGAGTTGTTTAAGTTAGTGTCTCGGATGCTTTGTCTGAGAATAATTTTGTGGTTATTTGAGCATATTTCTTCATTAATATTGGGTAAGCCTAGAGGATGGGATTGGACAGAGGTAATAAAAAGGGCTTGAACATTGTGGCTTAACATAGGGATGGGCTTTGCAAGGGTGGATAGCAGCAAGTTGAAATTGAGTATCCATGTAGGTGACTTGGTTTTGTGTCGAATAGATTCTGGTTGTGATAGATGAAGTGGAATTTGAGAAATTTGAAACTATCTTGCTCTGAATCTTATTTTACTCTTGGCTATTTTGATTGCCACCTCTCAATACCTTTTGAGATAGTTTTCTAATGGATTTTATGAGGTAAAAAACTTATTTTTTCTCCTGGAGAGGATTTTATTTTTTTCTAATTAAAATAATTGTTAAGTATCTGTCCATGGTTGATCACTAAGTTAAATAGACCTAGTGGTATCAAATCAAGATCATGTCTATGAACTTGATTTAAGTTGCTATGATTTTTCCGTTTCTTCGTTACAGATATGCGATGCAGTGGCAGTAGCAGGATTGCTGAATGCTACACTCGTTATCCCCATATTTCATTTAAATAGTGTTTGGAGAGATTCCAGGTGAGGACGAAAAATCATCGCATGGATTTGAATGATTTGATTCCCTCCGGCAACATTTTCCATACTGCTTTTTCCTTTGTATTTGGAGATATTAAATGTTCTAGGTCTCTCCTAGACTCCTAGTATTACTATCTTGAGTTTGCACAGTTAATACTAATGGTTATCTGTTAACCATGCCAAATTCAGCATAAATTTAACAGGTTTTTGAAAATCCTATCGGTTGACAATTTCCCATTAGACAACCACTGTCTCAGCCAAAAATTGCAACTAATTGGAGACAACTGAAACTTTGACATACAAGTTCATTGTTAGTTAAGCATATTTGCCTTGAAATATGATTGATTGAAATAAAAGAATACAAAACCTTACCTAAAAGTGCATTATCACTGTTCCTTTCTATGATCAACCATAGAATAAAAACTTGCATTTGCAAATCATTTTATGCTGTTGCACTTTATAATCTGTCTGTATGTATGCTTTGGTTGAATTTCCACGAATCATGTTCCATTCATGGCTAGTGGGATCTTCTGTTGTTTGAAAATTTGATGATCTTTTATTGTTGATATGAAGTAATGGTGTTTTCTTTTTGCCTTCTTCCCTGTTTTTTGCAGCAAGTTTGGAGATATTTTTGATGAAGACTTCTTCATATATGCTCTCAGAAATCATGTTAATGTGATTAGAGAACTTCCAGAAGATATACTCCAGCAATTCGATCATAATATAAGCAACATAGTGAATTTGAGGGTAAAAGGATGGTCGAGCCCCACTTACTATCTTGAAAAAGTTCTACCAAAGCTGGTTGAGTTGAAGTAATGATCTCTTACCTTTTCTGTTTCTGTTTTCTATTCTCTATCTCTTATACTAAACTTGCTCGAAAGAAACTTATTCAATGAGAGTGTAATGCCCTGTAAGTAGATTAATTTCTCTACCCTCTTCGTTTTCTCCTTTTTGGCCTTTTCTATGGCTTCAGTTATAGAGAAGTTCATGTCATACTATTCTCATTATGATGTTTTTAACTTTAGCATATAGTTTCTCCTCAAGTAATTCTATGTTTTTAAGCAAGGAAGGTTTCATAAAGTTAAAGAGAAAGGTTCATGTTTTAGAGCCCATTTTGGATGGGCTTTTCTGTTAAGAAGAGAAGCAATTAATTTTTGAAAAAGAACACTTCAGTGGGAAAAAAAAAGTGTGGTTGGGTTATTTTAGAAAAGCAGAAGCCAAAAAAAAAAGCCCAAAAGTGGCTTGTTAAAGATGCTATCCAGAGTAACTTCAAATAAAAGCATTTTTAAATATTGCATCCAAACACAAAATTGTCTGGCTTAAAAAAAAGCTCTACTGTAAGGGCCGGTTTGGATGGACTTGAAAAGAAAGGTGCTTCTCAAGCCATGCTTTTTCTAGTGGAGCTTTTGTTTTTTTTTGTTTTTTAAACCAAGCAGTTTTGTATTTGGATGTAGTAATTAAAAGTGCTTTAAAATGTTCTTTTATTTGAAATATAAAAAAAACCCACATTTTGGCTTTATTTCCGGCTTCTGCTTTTTTTCAAAAACCATCCAAACATAATTTTTTCACTGAAATGCTTTTTTTAAAAAACTAAGTGCTTCTCCTTCTAAACAAAGCCCATGCAAATGTGCTCTAAAAAGCACAGCTCGAGAAGCACTTTTATTTAAGCCTATCCAAACGAGCCCTTAATGTCGTTAGCATATATGTAAATTATGTCCATTAGAATAAAAGATATATCATGTCTATAAACATTTTTTGTTAGTTGCCCAGAGTATGCATATCTTTCTTCTCGATAACATGAAATGGTTTTAATGATTGTGGGGCAGGGCTGTCCGCATTGCGCCTTTCTCTAACAGATTGGCTCATGCAGTTCCTCCATATATCCAAGGGCTGCGATGCCTCTGCAATTTTGAAGCGCTGAGGTTTTCAGAACCTATACGAATGTTAGCTGCTAAGATGGTTGATCGAATGGTTAAAAAGAGTTCTAAAAGTGGGGGCAGATATGTGTCTGTACATCTCCGATTTGAAGAGGTACTAAATTTTTTTCAATCCTTTTGCTGTACTCTAGAGGAATTGTTATCATCACTATTGTAAATTCCATCTTGACCTCCTGGGATTTGACATTATTACAAAAGAGCCCCTCATGTTTTTTAAATTATCACTACCGTATGAATTTGTGGGTCTGCCCAAGATTTCAGCCCTTCCGGTATGGTTTTAGCATTCTATTCCGTAAATACCAATTGACTGGCCGGAGTTTATCTTTGACCATTTCTAACTGTTTTCAAAGTATGAAAATGCACTTTGAGCTAAATGTAAGTTTCTTTTACATGTATTGGGGTGTAATTGGGGGTAAAATTGTTATTGAATTTGTATTGGTTTTCTTTTTAAAAACAAGTGGGACATTTTTGTAATCACGCCAAACCTCAAGGGCTAGTGGTAATTTTTAAAATAAATGGGACGTTTTTGTAATCATGCCAAGCCTCAGTGGATGAAGTTGTAATTCACCCTATTTATATTTACTACTACTGTTCGGTTATGTTGCAATTTATTTTAAAAGCTACAACCTTGGATGTCCCAATGAAGGATATGGTTGCATTTTCATGCTGCATATATGATGGTGGAGAAGAAGAAAAGCGTGACATGGATATTGTTCGAGAAAGGAGTTGGAGAGGAAAATTTCGGAGAAGAGGTAGAGTAATAAGACCAGGTGCCAATCGTATCGATGGAAAGTGCCCCTTAACTCCACTCGAGGTATGCATACATACATGGCCATAGAAAACACTACCTTTTGCTTGCTTTTGCCTCTTGTGTTTGTACGAGAACTCGCATCTCATTTTACATGCCATACCTTGAGATCTTTTTGAAGTATTTTACACTATTCATTTCCTTTTTCATTTGCTTCTTTAGTTTTGAGTGTTGAAATTTTGCTTTTGAGAATTGCTTTTTAGCTTTTTCAGCCATCAAAGCCTGTTAGAGTATTTGTTTTTATCAGCTTTTGATTTCAACTTCTACTACTATTACTCTGTTTTAAGCTGCAAGGATGGCAGAAGCTAGAAGCAACTTTGCCTAGGTTACACCTTCAGAATACCCCAAGAAAGAGGCTTCTAGCCTCTGCAGTTTGCTTTTTCAGAGGCACGGACGCAAAGTAGTAACTATACTTTGTCGTTTTATTTTTGTACTCTGCAGGTCGGCATGATGCTTAGGGGCATGGGTTTTGACAACACAACCTCTCTGTTCGTCGCTGCCGGCAAAATTTACAAAGTGGAGAAGCATATGGCTCCCCTAAAACAGATGTTTCCACGTCTTGAAACTAAGGAATCACTCGTCTCGCCCGAAGAGCTTGCTTCATTTATGGTATATATTACTTACAAGTCCTAATATACATGCGGAGAAAATCATGTTTCTTGCTTTGTGGATGTTATAAAGTCCATCCTATTCGTTCGTGTCATTCAGGGTCATTCATCGCGATTGGCAGCACTAGATTATACAGTTTGCCTCCATAGCGAAGTTTTTGTTACCACTCAAGGTGGTAATTTTCCCCATTTTTTGGTGGGGCACAGGCGCTATTTTTACGAAGGACACGCCAAAACAATAAAACCCGATAAAAGGAAGTTAGCTCAATTATTTGATAGACCAAGTATCAGGTAAACTAGACTTCCTACATGTTTCAATTACGAGACTATATAATAATTTTAAAAGAATTAAGAAATAATTACGCCGCCTGTTCTTGTAACTTTGTGCAATTACATGAAATCTCCCTTCTTGGTTTCTAAAATTACATTAATCCTCCCTGTAACTTATCTTCATCTTACGGTCATCATCTAACGCATAATTTACAATGTCATCATTTAGTTTTCAATAGATTTTCCATATTGCTCTCCCATATATTGGCCAGGTCATTCAAGTTCAAATTTCATTTAATGCGCATGAAACTCTTTCTCGCGTGATTTGAACACAGGACCCATTTGTCATGGCTTTGGTACTATATTGAACGACCACCTTTCTGAAAAAAGCTTAACCTCATAGAGACAATAAAACACTAAATATTTGAGTTACACTTACATTTGTCTCTACATAAATCTTTGCAGATGGCAAGACTTCAACCGGCAATTGCAGGATATGCTTCATCACAGCGACGTGAAGGGGAGCGAGCTGAGAAAGCCGAGCAACTCCCTCTACATGTATCCCATGCCCGATTGCATGTGTCGAAAATCAGACGCTAGACTCGAGTACAGTAACACGACCAAAACTACGTAGTTAGTACACAGATAGATTCATAGATTTTCACAAAATCATATAATTGTTGTAGCATTTATATATCATTCAATTGTGTACTATATTAGTAAATAGTTACAAGTTTCTTTTGTGGCAATTGAAATCATCATTCTTTTGTGGAAGGATCTTGCTTTGAGGATTTCTTTCATTCTTTTTATATTTTCAAGAAATCAAGATTTTTAAATTGGGACATTTTTATTTTTTTTTATTTTTTGCGCGTAAGTTCTCTTGCAGATTTGTGATTTACCATGATGTAAGGGGGAGAAATTTTTGTAGCCCCTTTTCATATTTTGGAAGGGACGAAAAACCAATTATTTGAGTGTGTTATGCCCATGTTACATCAACCCTTCAATAATTCATCCCACGGACACCACCACCATGTCTTAAAAATATTGAAATGACAATAGCAACAAATGACAGCAAAGACTTGCCATCTGATGAAAAAGAAAAGAAAAGAAAAGCAAAATGATAGATCTGGTTAAAATATATATATATATATATAAGTGGAAATTATGTGAATCTAAGTGGCTTTTGATATTAAGGCAGTCTTTTTCAATTGGGCAAAATTAAATTTACAACGTTTGAGGTATAGTATAATTACAAATTAGTTTTTATTGTTTTGAAAATTACAAATACCCCCGTTAGGTTTATTATCTTTCTGTAAACATTAATAGAGATGGCCGAAAGGCGACTTTTCCATATCCATAATAATAACCACAACTATCAAGAGATGTGCCTCATCAAACTCGACAAAATCTCTCATATCAATTTTGTGTTCTACTAACATTCGCGAAGTAATTTCACTATATGTTATCACAATTACCACCGGATATTGTCATCTATAATTTGACATCACCACTTTTTTTTGTTGGACATGAATTTTATATATATCTTCTATATCTTGAACTTGTTAAAACTATACGAATTTCATCTCAACACCCCATCAAAAACATTCAAAATACAACTCACAGTTACGTTCCATTTTAGTGAGAATGAATTTTGTAAATTGATACATATATTAGGAGTATTTGTAATTTTTAAATTCATAAAAAAAATTAAAATATCCCTTAAACGGTGCATAAGTACTGTACCCTTTTCAATTTGATGGACTATGTCTGTATTCTTCAACCATAAGTTCAAGATTCTTTTTTTTATTAATTTTCATGAAATAATTTATCAAAATCCAATATTTCATCTGGCACCATCTCATAAATACACCGTAAGTGCAATTTTACACTTATACATCAAGAGAATATTGCTATATGCAGACATAATTTGTACAACATAGAATAAAAAAAAGTACAATACGAATTAAAATACATTGAACAAACAAGCTGGACGCCCAAAAATGGCTCCCTCCATGAGCACCCCATTTATTCAGGCAGATGAACAATCAAGCCCATGTGGGATCACGCTAATTAACCTTAATAATCACTTAAAGATGCAAACAAGTGCCCAAGCACCTAATATGTACATATATACATACCTATATATCTATCTGTATGTGTAGATATATGTATGTATCAATTGAAAATAAGAGAGAGAAAGAGAGAGAGAGGCAGAGCCCACAGCACAAGGCCAAGTGATCTGTTAAAGTGTACCTACCTACCAAATCCAACCCCATCCATTAACTAGTTGTCTTTCTCACCAACTTGGTCAAATACCCCCCGTCTTCTTTTCTGTTTGTTACAAACCATCCAAACTACTGGCTACTCACCCTCTTTTATTTCTTTTCAAGCCCCCCCACCCACCCCCACCCCACCTCACCTCATTATATCTATATCCTATCAGTATATATACCCTCTGTCTTCCTCTCTCTATCCTCCATTTCTCTCTCAATCATCCATCAAGAATATAAAAAAAATATATATATAGGACAAATAGGCTCTCTTGTTCAAGATTGAATTTTTTGAAGCCATGGGGAGGTCCCCTTGCTGTGAAAAAGCCCACACAAACAAAGGGGCATGGACTAAAGAAGAAGACCAGAGACTCATTAATTACATCAGGGCTCATGGTGAGGGCTGCTGGCGCTCCCTCCCCAAAGCTGCAGGTAAAATCACTTGATGCATGTCTCTCTGCGTGTGTGTTTGTGTGTGAAATCAAGATTTACTGTGAGAAAAAAACTTTCTTGTTTCCCAGTACAAGGGAAAAAAAGGTTTTTATGGGTATTTGTACTAAAAAGTTTGTTTCTTTTTGTGATGTATATATATGTATATATATAGGATTGCTTAGGTGTGGCAAGAGCTGCAGATTGAGGTGGATAAACTATTTGAGGCCTGACCTCAAGAGAGGCAATTTCACTGAAGAAGAAGATGAGATCATTATCAAGCTTCATAGTTTGCTTGGAAATAAGTATGCCCTTTTTTTCTTTCTTTCTTGATTTTTTGTGCACAAATTTTTTTCTTCTTCTTCTTAATCTAATAGTTGTTTGGCTAGATTGATCATTGATACCAAGCAAGTTTGTTGTTTTGTTAAAGAAACTAGAAGAAAGTTAAAAAGTAAACAACGGTTAAATTCAAGAATCAAGATTTTTTAACCACATTTCTGTCACTAGATTAGACAAATAAATCAATAAAAAACAAATTTTTTAATCTTGAATTATATTTTATTTTTTTTTGGCAGATGGTCTTTGATAGCTGGGAGATTGCCCGGAAGAACAGACAATGAGATCAAGAATTACTGGAACACACACATTAAACGCAAGCTCATTAGCCGTGGCATAGACCCTCAAACCCACCGCCCCCTCAACTCCACCTGCGCCGGCGCGGCCACTCTCGCCGCCAACAATTGCCTAGACTTCAGAAATTCAAACCCACCACTTTCAAAACAGAGCACCCCGACGGAAAACTCATCATCAGTTGACAACACCAAATGCAACAGCAGCACGACGGAGGAGTCCCAAACGCCACCAGCGACGGTGGCTCCGCCGCAGGAGGAGGCGGAGACCGCCGCCGATGCACTTGATTTAGAGCTGTCTATTGGGCTGCCCTGTCAGTCCAAATACACGAAAAGTGCTTCTTTCAACTCGTCATCGTCGACTGAGTCGAGGTCATTCTATGACTTCTTGAGGCCCGCGGCTGGGACACCGCCCACGCCGGCGGCCGTGGCGGCGGTACAAGCGGTGTGCATGTGTTGGCAATTGGGTTCTCAGAAGGGTCAGTTGTGTAGCTATTGCCAATCTTATAATGGTTTATACAGATATTGCTCGTGACTGTTTATTTGTAGAATTTTTAGGGTTAGATATTAATTGATGCCTCTTTTATTGTAATCACTTTTTCAGTTTTTGTTTTTCACTATCTTTCTTGGGGTTAAACCCAAATGTAATGAAATATTATGAATATGATCTTGAAACATAGATGATTAGTGATTACTAATCATGTAGTAAAAAATACTGTTAATTTCTCTATCGATTTCATATTTTATATTATATTTTAAAGTTTTTTTTTTTTTTTTTATGTTTGTGTTGTGTTTTCTTGATTTGATTAATTTAATTACACTCTGTTTGGTACAAGCATTACCAAAAATTCTTGTTCAAATTAGGTTGGGCATATGTATTGCACTGTGTTGTGATTGATTATTTTATTTAAAATATAGATCAATCACATGATAAATATAATATGTTTATTAGATGATCAGCGTTGGATATATCAATTATATGATAAATATACGCATGATCAATGTTGGTCCGACCAAGTCAGGTCTCGATTAGAATTTTCTTGAGAATTGTAGGGAGTGAAAAAGAAGGGAAAGCGATAAGAGTTGTGGAAAATATTAATAAAAAGGAGATCACTGTTTTTTTTTGTTTTTTTTAATATATAAGTGAATAAATTCAAATTTCATACTTTTCTTATAATTTTTTTTTTGTACTATTCTTTTTTTTGTTTTTAAAAAGTATATTTCATTCAATTATATCAATAATTTTTGGACTATATTTAATATTATATTAGAAGTATAAAATGCTAAATTTCTTAAATTGACGGATCCCATATTTTAAGTATTTGGTACGTGCATTTATTTTGAAATATTAAAATTCTCTTGATTGAAATTCGTGAAATTTATTTCATATGTGAGATTGTTATAGATCATATTATGAAATTTAAAAATCAAATCAAATTTCAAGCCATACAACTCATAAAAAATTCAATACCAAATTAAATATACTTATAAAATAATTTTATAAAATATAATATATAAAATATAATCAAATATCTCCTTTAGTCCTTAGTATCATCCATATGTTTCAATGGGGAAAGAACCCAAAATTTCAGTCTTTCAACGTCAATTTTGCCAATTAAATTAAGTCCCATGGGCTAATTCTACTACTTTCACTGGAAAATTCGTGTAACAAATAGAGCCTAAGAGATTTATTTATTTTACTCTTTCGATGGGGTTTATAAATAGAAGCAATTATATAGTCATTTAAGAAGAAAAGTCAAAATATTTGGGCTAAGCAAACAAGGGCCAGTTTGCTGGAAATGACAAGGGTTAATTTACAATATTAATGCTGACGTCAAACTATATATATATATATATATAAATAATAGTTTTATACAAGAAAATAAGGGTGTTGACGGTGAATAATACAATTGGAAATGTCCACGTTATAATCAATAAAATTTAGAAACTGAGAGGATTGAGGATTGAATTGTTAGAATTAAAATGAATGTTCTTAATCATCTATTTACATGCCTTAAAGATTATGAAAAATATAATATTTAATTAATCACAAAAATTAAGGTTAATCAGCTATGCAAAAAAGCATATCCTTTACTAACAACCTACTCGTCAAATATTTAATGATATTCGTCATAAAATATAGTATTGTTACTATTTTTTTCTTAAACACATTCGGTATTGTATACTTATTTCTACATAATCTCGTCATAAATCTATTGCAAATATTTATATGGCGTTGTCTGTCCATTACAAGATTTTTGTTAGTGTGTGGATGCTTTTTTTTGTAATGGAATGTTTATAAAGAATTTAATTTATTACTACTATTATTATTATTATTATTTTTAAACCATACTTCTTCTCTAGAAATTAGGATGGAATTTTGCATTGTACGGGAAATAGTTTTTCATTTATTCTCCAGAGGATTTGATTTGGCTAATCACATGGCTTGTGGTTTTAATTATAATATGGTCGGTTGAATTGAGTACAAATTAAAAATCTATTAATTAATCTGATCAGCGTTAACTCTTCATTAAGAAAATTAGTTTCAATTAATGGCGGTAGTTATATCCACGAATATTTAAATAAGAAAAAGTCAATGGAACAATGAAATTTTATAATCAAAATTATATTAAGCTTTTTAAAATATATATGTGACATAATTATACATTTTTTTTCAAATTAATTAACTCTATGTTTAGATAAGAAGCTGTTTTCAGATGAATTCCGTGGACATGACAATCACGCTTGTTCTTATCATGCCTAAATTATCACATGCTCTTCTCTATCCATCTCAAAGACTTTTGATACAAATTTTGACAACTAAAATTTTTTTGACATTTTGAATCATATAAAAAAATTGATTGTTGGTGGAATGGTTTTTATTTTTATTTTTTATTTTTTTATAACACTTGTTTCATTTTTATACTGATTAGACTTCGGGACGGGTCAAATTTATATCGAGCTAAATTATATATATATATATATATATTCATTTTAAATTTTATTCATTCCCAAATCATTACAAATACATTCAATATTTTACAAAAACTTAATCTCGTGTCTATCAAATAAAAATTTCTAACTCCGTCATTGATTAGAATCAAGAGTTTTCTAACCCTATGTAATTCAGAATCACTCTTTCATTTTCTCTTTTTATTATTTTTTTAAAATATATATATATATATATGTATGTATACATGTATTTCATTTATAGAATTTCAGAGGCATTTTTAATAAATTAAACAAAATGAAAGAGAATATATATGTATGTTCAAGAACTACTAGTCGACTTCGATATTTAAATTATGTTTAAACAAAGAAATTTGTTGGCCGAGAAGGAGTTTTTAAATAAAATTTCGAACACTTGAATTGTGGGGCCAATCAAACAATAATGAACTTTTTTTTTTTTTGACTATAATTAGGTCTTACCTATTACCTACTAACTAACTCAAAATGAAACATCTCTAACGTTTCAATTGCTAATTAAGGCGACCTAACTTTTCAATCGTTGTCACTCCTCAATTGTCATCAAAAAACAATTCCTAAATTAAAGAAGTTAATCCTGTGGATTGATACATTAATTGTCCATTTTTCTTCTCCGGCATAATGTTTAACTGCATTTTAAAATTACTAATAATTGATTCATTACAATATGCTGAAAAGTCCTTGGCCTAACGGCAAGAGAGAGGCTGAGGTCTTATGAACACACGATTCTTATGAGTTTGAGTCCCACAAATGTGGGTATTAATTTGTCGAATAACGGTGTATGATGTATCATCCAATAGTTTGTTAATTTGTATTTGATATTTACTGATAATTGGTGCAACATATAGTTTAATATTTGTTTAGAGTTTGATGTAATAAACGGTAATTTGTACAAAAAAAAAAAATCATTACAGTGAACTTAGGTTTTAGAGGTGTATTAATTAGGATATTTATATAAGCCAAGGCATGATAATAAGGTAAGAGGGACTCTGTTTATTTTAAGAACCCTTTAAAGATAAATTTATTTTTTAAAATTAAATTTCAAAATATCTATGATATATACAAGAATAAATAATAAGAATACATTTAAGGGATCTTTTTGAAGTATATAATTAAATCTCTCACCAAATTTGTAAAAATAACGATTTTATCTTGCATCATATAAATAGCTACACTCTAACTTTATTTCAGTGTTAATTAATTAATTATTTTTTTCTAATACTAGATTTGGAATATATTGACTTGGCATAAAATCTATGCTTTTTCATGAAAATCATATATATGCTGACAGCCTTTTTGACCCCCGCATAAATCTAATCCAATGGAATTTGTTACCATTGGCAATTTGGCATAAGAAAAATTCTAGCCTAGATTTTCAAATTCTACGATTTTTTCTAATGGGAATTCAAGAATTTGACTTTATTAACAACAAATACTGTCCAATCAATACATATCCAGGGCGGAAAAAAGCTACTTTTAAAAGATGAACCAATTAGTGCGGATTAAGCCTAATTCAATTGATAAAATTGAGACGCTAAAGTTATAAGGTATTAGATTCGTTTTTCACAATGTGCTACAATTTGTTCCACTTTTATGATAGTTCTTTGAATTTTTTTGATAATTTTAATAATTTTGGATATTGATTGATATTTCATAATCTAATTGAAGATAGTTGATACGCATGTAATGAGAAAACAATCGATTTACCTAAAAAATAAATAAATAAATAAAAATGAAACAGTTGGCAAATAAGACTTTGTTTGAATGATACGGCAAAATTAGCAAATAAGACTTTGTTTGAATGATACAGCAGAAACCCTTCGACCATGAGGTCAATGGTCCTAGTCCGTTGAGTCCTACAAATGTGGATGTTAGTCTGCTAAATAACATTCTGTAGTTTATGAATTGCTAATAATTTATTTGTATTTGATAAGTAGTTATGATGTCATAGTTTTTCTTTAATTTGAGATTTTTTTTCTTGATACAATTTAATTTGAGAATATTAATATAATTGATGGATATGTAATTTATCAAAAAAGAAAAAAAAAAGAAAAAACTAAAGAGCAATATAAGTTTGTCAACTTGAAAAGATAAAAATCCGTGTTTGAAAGTTATTAATCATTGATGTCGAGGAACCATTCCCCCAATGCTTAGGCGAAGACTGTGTGATTTTGAGATCAAAGATTTGAATTACATTAATGCAAGTAATCTATCAAATGGTAGTCTGTATTTTACTGAATAATATATGTACTTAATAATTGATTAGAAATGACGTAGTAGTTTGAACTTTGAACTTGATTTGATTTATTGACATAATTGATTTCATTTGTTTTGGTAATTGACAAATGGTGTAGTAATTTGTAATTAATTTAATATATTGATATAAATAATTGATATGTACTTGATCACTCCTTACCAGAAAAAGAAAGTATTTAATCATTTTTTAAAAAAATTTTTGTGCATTATATTTTAAGAATGCCAAAGAATTCTTTTAATTTATTCATGTATATATATATATAAATGTACATTACAGTAAAGAAATTAATTACAAAAATAAATATAAATAAATTATGTATTAAACAAGTAAATACTAATTAGTTGTGCATAATTGATTAAAGTATTTTGTTTTCGAAATTGTTCCTATTTTTCTAATGTATGCAAGGTCATTTAATTATATTTATATATATATATATATATATAACTGAGTATTTATAATTAAAGAACTATTTTACATTCGAAAACTATAATGTACTATCGGGAAAAAAATGTAAAATAACTATTACATAAATATTGATATCAAGACAATAAAACAAGTTATAAAATAATATAATAAAAGGTAATCTTGTTATTAGAATTTTGACTAATCAATTTCAAAAGGATATATAAATGAAATTTATAGAGTGGTAACCCGCGCAAAAATAATAGTTAAGTATTATTTTATTACATGCTTAAATATTTATAGTATACGATAATAAATATTTATTAAATTCCTTATACGTTTTTTTTTCTAATTTTTTGTGATGTATTTATTAAATTAAACAAAATAATAATAACTTGGAATAGGATTAAACAAGGTTAAAATCATAGATAACAAAGGGGAAGTTAAAAATCTATTGATTGAGAGGGAAGAGAACATAGGAAAACAAAACATTGTGCTATAAGACAAGGAGGCAAGGAGAGAGAAAAAAGAGAAAATGGCAATTATTAGAACAAAGACGCGAAAATACACCAAGCAATTATCAAGAGAGTTTTCTCAATTATATATTTTTTTTGAATAAAGGAGGAATAGAGTGTTTGGCTAAGCTTAAAAGCCTTCAAATATCTTATAAAAAGTTTGAAAGTTTATAAGCTCCTCAAAAGTGTGTGGTAATTTTTTAAATAAATGAGCTTACAAGCTTTAAAAATAAGCTGTTAGGAGTTTATAATCTCAAAAAAAAGTTTGTTCCCCCAACTTGTTTTTCAAACAGCTTAAAAGCAGTTTAATGCCAAACGATAAAACACAATAAATATCTTTTTTTTTTTCCAATATAGCATTTCTACTATCTAAAAAAACATTTATTTACATGAAATTAATTTTATTTTATTATTTTTTGTCATCAGTCGCTTAAAATAATTTATAAACTCTCATTTTTACTAAATAAAGTCATAACTTATAAGCTCTAAAAACGTCTTGTAAGTTATAATATCTTATTTTTTTTCAAATACTTTTATAGCTTATTTTTAAAAAAAGAAGCAAGAACTTATAAACTCCATAAACATTTTATAAACTCATAGTAAACTTAGCCAAACATGCTCTAATAAGTCTTACATAAATTATATTACCGTGGACAACTTTCTTTTTTTTTTTTTTTTTTTTGGAGAAATAAATAGAGAAAAAATTAATTTAATTAAACCGAATGACTCGGTAAGTATAAAATATGAGAGTATGTATGAATGTGTAAGAAGGATAGGCACCTAATTTGTTCCGATTTACGTGTGCAAAAAATTCACTTTTGCGCAAATAATTGCTCATAAAAAGAAAACTAAAGGCCCCCCATAATTGAAGTATACATAGCAAAATGCACATGGCTGATGGGACTAGTTGAACTTAGAAATAAATTGGTGTACCTGGAATCTAGTTCTTGTGCTTATGTTCCTAACAAAATGGCGCATATTCCTCCACCTAAAAATACCTACTTACTCAACATATATACTAGTATATTTTGTGTAAGAGTGAAGCTATAGAACACACACACACACACACACACACACACATATATATATATATATATATGAAACTGAGGACTTCAGGGTGTGACCGACCCCTTAAATTTATATCGAACTAAAAGTTATATATATACACACACACATTAAAAGTTTTAAATTTTGCCTTTCCCAAAGAGTTGTAAATGAGTCAAGCTTTTATAAATTATTATAGTCAAACTCGTCGAACTTATAAGTTTTCATTCAAACTCAGACTCATCACAAAAGTTTTGAGCTAAAGCTTGGCTCATTTGTAGTTGAGTCTATTCGAGTTCGAGCTAACTCAAAGTCGAGCTCACCTTTAGTGAAATTTGTTATAAATCTTGGATTAGTATGAATTTTGATATTTGCTACGCATGTATTATAAAATTGAATTATTATAACAAATATTTTGGACATCTATGCTAAAACTATATATAATTTTGATACTTATACTAGTATAACTTATATTATTTCTAATATCTTTTAAAATAAAAAATAAAAACAAAAGCTTATGAGCATGCTTGCGAATTTTTGAACACTTACTTTCAGACTCAAGTTCGCCTCACAAAGAAGCTCGAACTCAAGTTCAAGAACATCGAGCTTGAGTCGAGTCTAACTCAAGCCAACTTATTAAACTCTTAAGTTTGGTCAATTCATCTTACACTTCCACTCTCAAATCGTATAAATGTCTTCATATTTTATAAAAATTTGACCTTATTTTCTAAATAAAAATTCTTGATTCCTTCACTATGTATATGTTTGTGCATGCGCGCGCCCGTGAATTTAATATTGCTATGCGCCCGTGAATTTAATATTGCTATTGTATGTTAGCCCATTCAAATTCATGATTGAACAATAGTCAATTATTGTTGCTTGTAACATTTTTTTTTCTTTTTAGAAAGAAAATAATATAGGGAGGCCATCCCAATAAATAAATAAATTTATGAGATGAGAAGCGAGGTCATGAAGAGCATGTGACATGATTGGATGGTAGGTAAACGAATCCTTTTTTTCTTTTTTAAATTGTATGAAAATAAAGTTACGTAAAAAGGGAAAGAAAAAGAAAACAGTTTTGGTTAGTTAAAAGTTGGTGGAGGTGATGTAAATGGATTGGGGAGTCATGTTCACCCACATATATATCTTAAATTAAATATTTATCTAATGTATGGAATCCTACAAAGAATTTTAGGCCAGCCAAACATTGCCTGTTTCCAAGCATTATCCAACTAGACATTATCCTCCTTCACCCTTTCTTGTTTTTACCTTTTCCTAGTGGACACAGTTAGTTCTTTGAATTATTTTATATACTCATCATAAAGGGCAACAGATTCTACACACACACACACACATATTATATGTCTATATATATATATATATATAGAGAGAGAGAGAGAGAGAGAGAGAGAGGGGTGGGTGGGTGGGTGGGTGTTTAGGAATTCTTCGATAATTGATGCATTTATAACCATTGGATGGAGGGGAAATGAGTTGTGAAAAATCATCCATCCCATTGGATGGAAAAAAATCGTTTATACATAAGGTGTGAACCCCACACTTATATAAATATTTTTTAAGTGTTATATATCTATATATATATATATATTAATAAAGTATGTTAAAATATTCTCCATTTATATCCATGGGGTTCATACAAGGTGTATAGAAGAATTTTTCAGATGATTTTTCAGTAACTTATATGTATTATTAATTGGGTAAACTTTTTAACGTGTGATGCCTTGGATTCATACGCATCAAATGTTGAGAATTGTTTCATATTTTTAATTTGTAAAAAATATGGCACAATTTTGACTGTTTTGATACACACACACACACACACACATATATATATATATGTAAGATGTAAAACCGAACGTACATAAGATTTTCTCCGGCGTATTGCATCTATTTTCTTGTAAATAGTCGGTGAATTATTATTATGGTCAGCGTCTCAAAATGAGCTTTGATTATGTACCGTATTTTAGATTATGCAACAAATGTGGCCTTTCAATAAAAATTAGGGACATATATAAGGTTACATGCTACAACAAATTAAACACATATAAATCGTTCAAATCCAGAATATAAAAACTATAATGAAATGGGCAATTAATTAATTAATTAATTACCAAAACCTCGCACCCTTTAATTTCAAATTCTGGTGGCCGGTTAGGCCTAATTTAAGTTTCAGAGGCTAGGTTCAAAGTTATGAAATTTTCAATTTTGGATTTCATTTGAATCCATCTACATGGGAAAAAAGAGAGGGTCTTTGTATATTTGAACAGTAGTGTTTTGTTGACTGTTGATTATTATTCTAATTCCTGATTGTTTTTTTCTTAGTTAATGATTAATGTTCAACAGTGCAATCACTTTATTCAATTAAAAGGAACAAGAAGAAAAAAAAAAAAAACCACATACCCTTCATTTTTTCCTTAATAAGAAAACATTCTTCATTTTACTTTTGTCAAATCTCCATCAAATCCAATAAAAAAGAAACAACATTAGATACAAAAAAAAAAAAAAAGTAGCTACTAGATGAAAAACGTTGTGCTCGAATTATCGAATGGCATGATTTAGCGTTTAGTGAATAATAGTTCATTGAATTTGATAATCGATTATATGATGTAATCGTTTGCTCTTAATTTCACATATTTGTATGATTGATTGAAATTTACGTATTCCACTGCCCATTATAAAAGAAAATACTCACACACACACATATGTATGTATATATATATAATTTGAACTTAAATATTTGAATTCATAACATTGAGTAGGTTAATAATTTAAAAACAACTCAAATTTATCACTAAATAATCTAAAATTGTGACATATAACGCCCAAATAAGTATAATAATTGTATTGTCATTGCGAATATGAAATGCAGATGCATCTTATAACAAATTAGAGCAAAAGCAAGATATATATATGGTGTTCTTATCATGATTAAAAATAAGTATATAATGAAAAAAAAAGGAGAAAAAGAAATGGTAGTTGGAAATGTAAGTGAATTTTGTAATTGCAGGATCGATACACCATGAATTTAAAACACTATATATATATATATATTTATATTAACGTACCTTACACCAATGATTGATAGTCGATCATTATAGATGTTTAGACAAACATCCTTGGCTAGTTCTTCCTCTCCATCTCTCACCGATATTGACAGCTTTCAATGGGACAAGCGATTATCAGAGTGTGGAGTGGAGAGGGGACCTAGCCAAATATATAATGTAACCCTAGGGTCCTCCCATTATGGGCTTTCTAGGATGGGCCTACACCAACTGTCAGACCATGACTGTTAAAATCTAAGCCTTAACAATAGTGGGTCAAACAAATTAGGGCTTATAAATCAAGTCCCATTAACCGTATTAATTTAGCCCGTTTTTATTTTATAAAAACAAAATATCCAATTAATAGAAGTCCAAATTAGAATAAAATTCTAACAGTCTCCCACTTGGACAAATATTAATTGACTTTTTAATCTCCGAAAAATAATTTATTTGAAAAATGACTCTCGGGCTAAATTACAAGTTTTTGATTGTGGCCACATTTTGAAAACAACAATACGGCAAGGGAACAAAACTTCTGCAATTCGATCCAGTGAAAATCACTAATATTGGATCATGGCGATAATTGCATCCTTAATTGACACAAGACCTTCCATGGTCACAAACACCAGCAATTCCACCGACATGGATTCAGACATGGTGGTGTAGCAAGAAATAGCATCACAACATGACCCAAACACATGCTATTTCATTGTTGGTCCTTTGATTTTCTTGTAAGATATGGATTTCTGTATCAATATGAAATCCCAAGAAAATCTGATTTTCTTGCAAAATATGAGTTTCTAAAACAATATGAAACTCCAAGAAAATCAATATGGATTTCTTGTAAAATATGAGTCTCAAGGTCAATATGAAACTCCAAAAATCCAACGTGGTTTTCTTGTGAGAAATGAATTTCTAGAACAATATGAAACTCCAAAAAAAAATCCAATGACTTCTTAGGAAGTCGTGTATGTCTCGATCGATAATCGGATAACAACATGGTGTCATTTATGAGACATACCCATCTCTTAAGGCCAACACCAAGCCTTAAGATATCAAAAAATGTGTGCACACAAATATGATTAAACCAAGAGCTTTATATATTGATGCGCATAGTCCAACTTAACCCTGTAACAAAATGGGTTAAATAATAATATATGAACCAAGTTAAATAGCTCCCACTGTTTCAATATGCCAAGACTTGATTGCATATACATGTTTAAATTATGTATATCCCACTTGATGGATATCGAGTAAACCATCAACTTTTTAGCAACTAGCCAAAAAACTATGCGCTCTACCACAATGTTGCTTATCATTGATCAAATCTATACAAGTGAGAAATTAACTTCATATATCAACATATTTGAGGATGAACAATCACATAATCATGCTATAAATAAATCCTCAACCAAGAATAGATAGAATCATCAAAGATATATCGTGAGACAACATTCATCAAAATCTACACATATAGTGCATTAGCCCTAATAGACAAGCATTAGCCTTGATTTATTGAAGACTTCAAAATCCTTCATAATAATTTTCCCAACAATTACTTATTCCACTCAAGTTAATAAGTAATTCAATATTAGAAGAATCAATCACTCTAAAATGAGTCTCTTCTATATTAATTTAAACTTATAAAGATTGAATCAAGAAAATGTGCTACAATACGCCCCCCATCAATCATAAGAGCACATTCAAGTCAAATGATTCAATTATCAGGCCTACTAACAATGGTCAAATGTAGGCAATTTGAAAAATCAACAATTAATTTCAAATCTTATGGGCCAAGTCATAGTATCAAGCAAGAGTTTATTTCTCCAAGCATTCCATGAAAATAATAAGACATTACTGTGCTTGGTTCATGAAATAACTCAAACAATCAGTCAATAATTTATTGACCATTTAATATTCCAATTTGTTCAAAACAAGAAGTTCTATCTTTAAATTTTCAATCAAAATTTTACAACCAAAAGAGAACTTGAATGCTACAAAAAATTAGAATTGGAGAATTTTCAAGTTCATCATATTATAAAGAAATTTATTTGAAACAGGGAGAGTAAAGGATTTATCCTTATCGATATACACCCCCTTTTGAATAAATTTTTTTACTAACAAATTTTGATTGAATTATTCATGGAACTTCTCATCGATCAAATATTTTCTTATAATTGAAAATTTAAAATAATGATCCATATGTATGGACTCCCACACATCATTATGAAACATGGATTACAACAAAGTCCATGTATTCCCAAACTTAAATATCAAATTGAAAACTAGAAACTATACATATTAGTTTCCCAAGATCAATTAAACAATTCAATAATAATCACTTTCGCAACAATCAAGAAACACAAAATATCTTTCTCAAAAATCAAAATAAAGATATCTTTGCTATATAAAATTTTCAAGTATTAGATCCTAATGTGCTATCGAAAGTGATTATATCAATTAGATTTACATTGAGAAACGTGATAAGTTGGGCAAAAATTTTCCAATTTAACTCTTAAACACATAGACTTGGGTATACAGAAAAGAATATGAATTTGCTAAATCGCTTTCTCATGAAGCACTAGTAATAAAATATAGTATCAATATTTTCAAATATTGCACAATAGATCCCAATTGAAATCCATCATTAAGATTTCAAATAAACTCTCTATTGAATACATAAACTTCACCTTTCTTCAATACAAAAGGAAAGCCAAGAACAAAAACACAATCAAAGAAGTCTCTCAAGGTATGACACCAAATATTATTCATACCAATTACTCAGAACTATCAGGGTGATAAGTGAAGTTTAATAATAGGTACACCTTTTAAGATAAATGCGGAATTTTAAATATGTTCCCAAATATTCACAATCAGTATGACACTTCACCATTTGAAAAAGAATTTTCCAAATATATTAGAGTCATTTCGAAGAAAACAACTTGTATTCTAAGAAGACAATTACGGTGAAATAAACTGAGTGTAAATCCTCACACGAACCATGAATGGTTCCTCTTAAATATTATTGAAAAACTATTCTCAAACATGTCAAAAGATGAGAATGGGAAAGCATTGTAGCCAATAATTTGGTCAAAAGTTTGAATAATATTTATGAGACTAATTAAAAATGCTAATTTCAATTAACAATGTGATTATTTCCACTCTCAAGAGACCAAAGCATTTCATCACCTCATGAAAAATTTCTCTTTAATATATTTCAGGAAATAACTTTATCAAGATGAGGAACTCTATAGTATTCATGAAAATAATTATACAGTACATATGACAAATACTTTGAAAAACCAACAAATAAGCATTTTTTTTACTTCTCATGGTCAAAAGAAACAAATCACATTTTATCAAATTGAATTAAATTCAATTTTCAAAACTACCAATGGTAGTCGTTTCATTCAAGTATTCCTCACATATGGGTTAAACAAGCCCATTTGTCTAAAGGCTTTTAGCCTATTGGGTCTTTACAAACATTAACCCCATAATAAATGTTTTATTTGACCAAATAATGAATGAGTCTAACTTTCATGACCACAGTCTATTGTAGAAAACAAGTTCTCCACTTATCGAAAATTAATATCTTCTATAATTCCATTCATACATATGACACAAATCCTTATGTTCAAAACTCGTGAGCTATGAGAATGATTTTCATATAATCAAACTCTAGGAGAATAAATTGGTAATGTACATCATTCATATCAAGTATAGAGATATTAAACCTTAAAATCTGGTTTAAACTTTTAAGATGTTTAGAATCCTCCAATCATAAAATACTTCTTATTGCGAAATCAAAAGCAATATTTATGACATCAAAATCACGGAATAACAGATTCTTTAGACACACAACTCCAATTTTGTGCTCAAATCAAATAGATAGAACCAACTCCCACAATAGTCGGATTATTGCTCATTTGCTTATAAAGTGGCTTCTTCAACAATTAGGAGACTCAAGTGATGATTTTTATTATTCAAAACAAGGCATTCTAGGAAAGCAACAACTTTAGAGATTTTATTAAACTCAAGGCTATGTCTATATTGGTAAATCTCACGATAAATAACATATCATGTCCATATCATATTGCCTTTTAAAGTTCGAAATAAACTCACTCTTGTTGAGTAACTTAGAACAAAGACAAATATCTAACAATAGACCATTTTATTCCACATAGGGAATAATAAATAAAACAAATTCAAATATGTTGATATATATAAAACATGCCCAAACAAGATCGAGACCTCCTATGTGATAACGAACTCCCCTTTGGGCAGAGTATGCTACACACAAAGGCTCTATTTTCCACAAATACAATTAACATAAATGCCATAATAGTCATGTAGTGTGGGGAGAATTAGTGAGAATAAACTTAAACCATCGAAACTTATTTACTAGATGATCTAGGCACACTATGATAAAACACCCCTTTGGGCAAAGTATGTCATCCACAATAGGTCCTCTACATGCAAGAACGAGCAGGGGAATATCCGAATTTTCAAAAAGTTGACTCCATTGGGAGAACAAACCCTCTATATCAGTACATCCCCATCAATATGTTCTTACACTACCACCATTTAAGTTCATAGTAATAGTCCAAATCAACAAGAATACAATGAATTATTATCAACAGGCAATTAATTGGAATAAGCTTGAAACAATATAGCTTTATTCCTCCGAGAGTCCAACACGTCATGACAACTCCCCTTTGGGCAGAGTAGTCACACATGATAGGTCCCTCTGTGCAAAACGGTATAGAAGTACCATAATCTTCGAAAATTGCCTCCTTTGGGAAACTAACTTTCTAGATCAGCATACCCCTATCAATATGTTCCGCACCAACTAATCAAAATTATCACACATATCTTACCCCCTTTGGGTAGGTAAGAATATATAATAATTTTATCAACTCGGACTATGCATGTGAAATTTTACAAGTCTCAATAAATAAAATACTTTGGTGTAACTATTTATCTCAACTCATAAAATTAACACATGACCGAGTTTAAGATAAATTGCCTAACTTGCATACGAACACTATGTATGCAAAAGTCCCTCAAAATTAAGTACGGAAACGATATGTACTTTCAGGGAGTCACGAATAGAATTCCATGCATTCAAGTTGTCACTAAATCTAATATACTTAACTAGGAGATAAAGAAGTCGAACAAAATTCGATCACTTAATATCATAACAAGTGATAAAAGCTACATATTATATTTACAAGTGATAAAGATGAATCAAATTATAAATTGATGTACTCAAAAATTAGGAAAGTATTATGCACAAAACCAAAATAAATCATGCACTTATAATTCAATAATTAAAAACATTGAATCACACACATATATGTTCATCGAATCATACACATATATAATATATAAATATATATATATATATATATTTGATCGAATCATACACATATATATGATCAAGCATATATATTTTACAGGGACCCACCAGCCATAAATATATATTCACACAGGAACAAATCTGTAATCAAATCTCTTAGAAAACATGAGATTAATTACATATACATGCATACATATATGCCTATTTAATAATGAAACAAGTATCTTTTTGTATCCATAATAGACAAACAAGTATCCATGAATAAAAAAATAACACAATCATAATATCAAGTTCTTTACTTCTTTTGTATCATATGCTGATTTCGACCAAATGCGATTTGTTACGTCAATAGATTTTTCCGATTCAGGTTGGTGTACCAGCATGAGCAGGCACCAGATTTGTTTTGATAAATCAAATCTTGATTATAACCGTTAGAGTACGCAATTGAGAATTACAATTGTGCGACAATTCGATCTACCTATAATTCTTGGAATAACCGAGTAAATCCATGAAACAAGTATAATAAGGATTAGGGTTCTAAATCCATGAGCGTCTCGCTCTGATACCAACTGTAAGTGAATTTTGTAATTGCAGGATCGATACACCATGAATTTAAAACACTATATATATATATATATATATATATATATATTTATATTAACGTACCTTACACCAATGATTGATAGTCGATCATTATAGATGTTTAGACAAACATCCTTGGCTAGTTCTTCCTCTCCATCTCTCACCGATATTGACAGCTTTCAATGGGACAAGCGATTATCAGAGTGTGGAGTGGAGAGGGGACCTAGCCAAATATATAATGTAACCCTAGGGTCCTCCCATTATGGGCTTTCTAGGATGGACCTACACCAACTGTCAGACCATGACTGTTAAAATCTAAGCCTTAACAATAGTGGGTCAAACAAATTAGGGCTTATAAATCAAGTCCCATTAACCGTATTAATTTAGCCCGTTTTTATTTTATAAAAATAAAATATCCAATTAATAGAAGTCCAAATTAGAATAAAATTCTAACAGGAAAAATAATAATATATGATAAAAATAATACACTTATATATAGCTCATAAATTTAAATAATTCACACTCACATGCTCTCACCAAACTAATCTACTTTGCTGCGTTATTAAGCTCGCTGCCATGTGCCAATAATTGCCCTTCTGTCACGATTTTTCCTCATTTTTATACAATTTTTCTAGAGTCAAAAATCCTTTCTTTTTCGCAGCCTTTTGAAATTTGAATTTAAGGAATCTAATGAGTTGGTATATCTTATGTTAGTAGGGATTTCATTTGATTTTTGATAAAGTGTGATACTTATCCTCTTGAGATATTTTTTTCTCTTTACTCTTCTTGGGATAAGATTTTATCATGAAAATCTCCCATTTTTTTTTGACCTTTTTAATGATTTTTTTTTTTAATACAATAACTCGGGACATCAATCAAAACGTCCCACACACACTCACCTAAAGGGAAAGGGGGAGAACAAAAAGATTCAAACCCAAAACTTCAATAGTATCGATTCGAAACCTCATTGTTGGGCTACAATTCCGATGGCACAAAACTTGCGAACCTATGCATGGTTGGTTTTTCAGGGATTGCAGATTTTTAGTTATATTAGAACTCTTTGTATCTTCTTAATTTGTTGTGCACGTGGGAGTTTTATCTTTAGTACCATGATAAGAGAAACCTAATTTGAAGGTTCAACTAAGAGAGTTTTGATTGTATATAACGTATGTATATATCTCGTTATATTGGATTTCTCTCTTTCTATCCGTGGATTTAAGCTGATTTGGACAAATCACAAAAAAATAAAAGGAGATGGGGAACCACAAGAAAATAGGATTTTGTCTGCTAATCGTCTAGAAGTATAACCGCACAATTGCTAAACTTGAACACCAAAGTATTAACTATAACACTAAGGCTATATTTGGAACAAGGATTTTGGTGAGGAAAAGTGGGAGGAAAATGGAAAGGATAAAAAAGGAAAGCATAAAGTACTATCATTTGAAGCAAAGAAAAAAATTTCCATCCTATTTTCCTTACCAAAATTCTAAAACCAAACAGAGGGTAAATATAAACTAGGAACACCAAAGGATTTTCTTTAAAGTATTCTGTTATTTTTGAGTAGGTACTTCTTGAGAAATAATATAAAACTAAATACTCCCTTTTTTGACTTTAATATGAACTCTGTATTAAGTTATATATTATCATAGAGCCATATTTTATGAAACTTAAGTTGCATTTTAACTGGTAAGTTCGAATTTAATTTTTAATTAATCTATTCATTTTCAGTATATTTCAATCATGTTAGTTGCTCTAAATATATTCACGACACTTGTAAGATGAGAAGCATCATGTGACAGAATCATGACAAACATTTATTCTTTAATGTGGATAATTTGATATTACTTCTATACCTTAATCATACATATAAATGTCCTTTTCAATAAATAAATATATATATATATATATGTATAAAGAAAGCGCTTGACAAGACTTCTCATCCCCAATCTAACCAATAAAATCCTCCCTTGTGAATCAGAATTTGACTCAGTGGAGAAAGTAGGAATTTACAGGCAGTATATATACATATATATATATATATATAGAGAGAGAGAGAGAGAGAGAGAGAGGATGGTCATGAAACTGAACAGTTTCTGCCGAATTAGTAATTACTAAGAAACTGTATCAAGTATGAACAAAACCTGGAAAATTAGGCTTAGAAGATAAACGCAAGGTCACAAAAGGGCTATGATCTATTAATACATAATTACAAAACCATTTTCAAACTTAGCATCCCACCTAACTCAATTTAGGATCATTTTCATGAGCTAATGAAGGATACCGATTAAACCCTTTGTACACGTATTACATGTGACAAAACAACTTAAATTTGGTCTAATGAAGAAACACCCTTTTTAGGAAATTATTAGGTCCTTGAATATAAGCAAGAATTACTATTTTCGTGCATTCATTTTATACCTAGATTTTTGGTGATGTTAATATTACTAAAATAAATAAATAAGAGAACGACGGAGGTGTAAAAATTAATAAAACTCTTCAATAGTTATTCCAAATCATTAAATTTGAGAAATAATTTTAATTATTCATTAATAGAATACTCTTTGATTGTCTTTCAATACAACTCCTAATTTCTTTTCTTATTAAGTTAATTATCCGTACAATGGATGGTTCGTAGTTGGTTGGTGCACGCTTAAGTCCGTAATCTGGACTATGTCAATGACTATGGTAACGAGTAGTGACTAAAGACACGTTTTTAATAAGTTTAAGTAAAAAAAAAAATGCTTGTCGAGTTGGCCTTACTTTTTATAGCAGAATTGCTTCTTCTTATTTTTTTTTTTTAATTTAATCATTTTGTGTTTGGATACAATCATTTAAAAATGTATGAAGAAACATGTTTTTTTTTTCAAAAGCTACTTAGCTTTTGAAAAGTAGCTGTTTTTTTTTTTCTGATTTCTCTAAGAAAAATATAGTTAAATATTATTTTTTTTCCATTAACATATTTTTTTAATAAATAAGTATTTTTTCTCTAAAAAAAAAGTCCCAAATGCTCTAAAATTCATAGATTTAATAAAAGCTAATTAAAGTCACTTGTATGAACTGAAAAATGTGAAGATTAATATTTGGAAAGCAAATATGAATTACCTTGACGTAAATAGATGATCCTAGAGACACATTTTAACACGTATGAAAATGGGCAATAAAGACAAAGGGGCAAGAAAAGGTAGGATGGTGGATGGTGGGTGGTCGTTGGTAGCGGTGGTGACGAATGACGATAGATACAGATACATACATCAACCCCACACTACGTACATCTTTATCTCTTTCTCATTCATCAATTTCTTGGTGGGGGTACCTTGTTAATTGCTAAATGCGTCATTGGTCTAATATTTAATTTATCCTTATCGTATAGAGATTTTTTTACGAAATTGTTTAGAAAAGATTGAATATTATTGAGACATTTTCAAGAAAAGAAAAGAAAAATGTGAGTGATAGTTTTGGAACAGATGGAATCATTAATGAATTTGAAGTTGGAACTTGTTAGTCTTGGATTTGAATTTCTTTTGAAAATATGCATACATGTGGGTGTGTATATATATATATATATAATTGTAGTTCATGAATCTAGGGGGCAGTAATACTTTTTAATTTTGACTTGGATTGTCGTGAGATAGAAGCAAGATGATGAAGGATGATGATCAGATGAAAAGTGCTTGGAAGATCAATTTTAATGTATTAATTTTAATATAAATTCACATAGGATGAATATTTGGCTTCATGATCTATAGTTTATTTATTTTTATTTTGTATAACAAAGAAAAAGGTGGTAGAGAAAAACACCACATTTTCATCCTATGATTCGTAATAATAAAATTTTAATTTATTATTTATTAGTTTCACACACACACACACCACACATATATATGTGTGTGTGTGGGTGCACGATTAGATCGAGCCACATGATATAACCAAAATCAAGCATCTTTCACCTCTACAAGCTTACGTCATGAGAATCCCTACTCGAGAGCATAACCTTAGAACAACCAAGACCCCTTGCTTAGGTCACCGAGCCATGACACTTGAACGTTGGCAGTCGGGGATCTTTAGTCTACCTTCAATTGTTAGAGAGCCTTGTTGCACAATCTCGATTGGAATGTGTACGCTTAAGGAAATCATACTGCAGTTTATATCTTATTATTCGGTACTGATTTAAGTATCAAAATCATTTAGCTATAACTCAATCCAATTAGCTCACATTTGCTCATCTCTTTACGAGACAATCCACTACTTGAACAGGAATCCCTTTAAGTCATATTATCAGTTTATACCTTCATTGATATATCCATATATTTATATTCATTAATTCTTTTAAGTACTCTATATGATATTGAAACGCAACTTAATTCTTAACATTATGTAAAATTTGCTTGATTCAATCTTGTTAAAGTTTTATTTCATTTTATATATTTTAGGAGCAACAAGTACATTGTTGTGAAAATTTCAATCAATTGTGAAATCCATTAATCAAGAATCAATAAGTAAAAATAATTAACAAATTATTTATATCGAACTCGTATAAGTGAGACAAATTTCCATAAATTTATAAAATAATCATTTTTTTTTCTTTTTTTTTCCTCGTTGCATATAGAACTTGATGTAGGGGTAAAATGGTCCACCAAATCAAATAAGTGAAAAGACTAAATGGCCCTTGATGTTACCCTTCCATTTCTATCTCAATATTGATAATTGATTCTTCACACGTATGCATCTATACCGATACACCAACCTCCACAAAACCAAGGATATATATATATATATATATATCGTTATCACGATGAAGATAAAATAGCAAGTGGATGTGGATGTGTCTTCTAGAAAGCCATGTAAGAACCCACGTTACTCGTACCTAAAAATTTGGTAGCTTGTGGCTCCTCACATATTGCAAATACTAAAAACCCACCAAAACCTTCTAGATAGTGTGTCTTTTCTTCTCTTTTTGGACCCTTTCTTACACGCTCCCTTGTTAATTCATTCCATAATTTTGAGTTAGCCATATATGCTCATATATGTTCATCTTTATAATGCATATCATGCATTTACTAAAGGAGTTTGAAAATGAATAATGCCATTGTTTCTTCAAGTTGATGTCAAGTTAAATTTTAAATACATTCTTAAAAAAACTTAAGAAAAAAATAAAAGTACAAATTTATAACTTTGCCCCTATACACATTTATATATCGAATTGCAAAATGAAATATGAAGAACACAACACAAGGTTTAATCCAAGAAAAGAAGAAAAGAAAAGGCGCACCCAAGACGACTAAACGTTACTATATATATATATATATATATATATATATATAGACACATGTGTGTGCATGCTATATACATTTAAAGCATTACTGTTTTTTAATCATTCGATTACGATTTATTGGCTGACTAAATGCAAAGGCCCCATTATAAGGTGACCCTCCCAACCCAATAACTTTAATCACAACTCTAGTAGTTAAATTTCTGGACATTATTTAAATGATCTAACACCTCATCTGACGAGACAAACTGAAGCATCACGTCTCATAATAACTGCTTTTAATCTTCTTAAACAAATTGACTAAATTAACCCTCGAGTAACTTTTCAATTTTATCTATGGTTTTCTCTTCTCTCCTACAATTTGTTTTACCTTTTTTAGGTTTATTTTTAATTTTTCTCACTTATTATAAATTTGATAAATAAATAAATAAATAATTGTTACAAAAATATATGTACATATACAAGATATAATAAATATTAAATTATAGCGTGTGCATAGGCACTAATATATATAAATCAACATTTGGTAATGTAGCAACCACATTTTCCATTCCAAGTTCCAAACCGAAATTTTTTGTACATATTATAACTAAAAAGTGAATTCAAGAAAATTCAAAGTCATGGTCTGTGGTATTTCTTGACCTCATTAGTCAATATTATGCTCTTCTTTTGTCATCAACTTTTTCGTTGTTTTTGATGCCAAATTCAAGCAGCACATGCCTGTTAACATAATTTATAATATGATTGACCAAAATTGAAGATTTTTTTTTCCTTGCCTAATATGGTATTATATATATATATATATATATATATATAGAGAGAGAGAGAGAGAGAGAGAGAGGATAAAAAAGAAACTCGAGAACATTTCATGTGGTCCTAGGACTCGGGCCCAACTTGGATATATTAGAAGGTTAGGTTCCATGGGGTGGCCCATATTTAGTTAATATTCGTGATTGCGAAATTGTATTCTTTGTTGAACTTATACTTTGGCAATACTTATTTAATCGACTTCCCATCTATAGTGATATTCTTTCTTTATTTATTTTTAAATGTTATCACTGTATTGGTGTGAATAATCAATGGTACTTATTTGATATAGAGCTCGTTTGAAAAGATTTTTTTTAGAAGGGAGACACCTTTTCTTTTTTTGAAAAAAAAAAAAAAACACTTTAGGGGAGAAAAATTATGTCGGGATGTGCTTTTTTGAAAAGAGAAGAAATAAAAAAACCCAAAATCGGCTTTTTATGGAAGCTACCTAGAGTAACTTCCAATAAAAGTATTTATTTCAAAACACTTTTAGTTAATGCATCTAAATTGTTTAGCTTAAAGAAGAAAAAAAGAAAAACTACTATACAAGTGTGCCCAAGTGGGCCCTTATGTAAGTTTCAAAGTAATTTTGATGTTCTGTTTTTTTCTCTCCACTCCTACCTTCTATACAGAACAGCAAACATTTATGGGCTTTAGTCTTAAAAGGCTAAAGCCATAAGTTGCAATAAATTGTTCAACATAAAATGGGCTGCCATTAGCCCAACAAAACATGGTCAGCCTATTTTCTTTCAGTCTCTGAAATTCTTGTGAATCCATGAGGGTGACGCATGTTTTTGAGAAGTTATACAATTTGAATTTGTTAGATTAGGCAATGAGAATGATCAGTACCAACTACTAATTGATCTAGAGGAATGAGAATGATCAACAAGTACCTTTCAATTATTAGATTACTAGTACTTCTTCGCACGCGGTCCCTGCGTGTATATAAATTTAAGTATCTATTTTTTATAATAAGTTATTAAGTATCTGTTTTTTAATTATAACATGATATTTTTTATTTTTTTTATTTTAATCATATAACTATCTTATTTGATATTTTTTCCCACATATTATAAAATTACAAAAATTTAAGTAACTCTAACTTGAAGGTTTGAGGTTTTTGCCCCACATAAATTTTCTAGCTTAATTAAGCCCTCTTTTTGTTTTATAACTAAATAAATATATATATATAGAGAGAGAGAGAGAGAGAGAGATGAATTTTGTTATCCTATCGATTAAATTAAAATAGGTGGACTTTTTTTATAGTGCAAAATACCAAAGCAATTATAATATTTTTATTACTAATTATACTTTTAAGTAAAATGCCTTCGATAGATAAATAAGATAACTTTTACTTCTAATTTTGTTCAAATATCATCAATTGTATGGTAGTTTCAGTCCCATAATATGGGTTTTCTTCAAAATGTGGTTTTAGTTTAGTCTGATGTATTACGTTTTTAACCTTACTTCATACATAATGTAGAAAATATTGAAGGGTAATTTTTTGGAATTATAACAATTGGTATCCAATTTGATGAAAATATGTTAGGAATGTTCAATTTTGCCCGTCATATTATAATTATGTTGTGAGTTCACTAAATATTAAAGGCTATATTTATAAAATATAAGAAATAACTGTCATTTTAGACACAAAATGACTATTTTTATTAATAATATATATAATTCTTACAAATTTTAAAACCAGATAGCCCAGCTCCACAAACACGTATGTGTGTGTATATATAATTGGGTAAGCGGGGGTTGGAATAATATAAAATTTAGTAATCCAATCCATTAAAATGACCAATATATATATATATATATATATCGACCACCGCTGCGCCGCCACTCGCCTTCGCCGGCGCTTAATGGGTGGTCAAATTTGGAGAGTGAAAATTTAAATTTCTAGCGTGCGGTTTCCACTATGGGTGCCTGTTTTACTCTTTCACCGTTCTATTTTTTCTTTAATTACACACTGACCCCACAAAGTTCAATCCCCCAAGATTTTACTGGCTCACATTTGCCCCTTAATTTTTTTGAATTCTCAATTTAACCCCCTAAATCCTAATTCAGCAATTTGATCCCATGAATTTTAGGGATGATTCCGTCCGCCACCTCTCAAAAACTAGATACTATAATTGCTCCCAAAACGTCTTAATATTAGAGTTTCCAAAGTCCCCACTCTCGCCGCCTCTCTCTCCCCGCCTCTCTCGCCCCGCCTCTTTCCGACCACCGCCGTCCCTAGCTCGCCGGATTCGAAGCCACCACCGGAGCCTAGCTCTCCTTCTCCCTCCCGCCACCGCCATTACGAATGTTTTCGCTTCTCTAGTGATTTTCCTTCGAAGTTGTACAAATCAGTTCAATACGAAGGTTCGGTCGTTTTTTTTTTCCCCCCCGAAATTTTAGTGATAAATTCGTAATAGCTTCTTGTTCTCCCCTTCACTTGTTTCTGCCCGTATTTTCTCAAATTATACCCATTGTTTTCGCTTGTTGAGGAAAATTGGGAATTACAGCTGCTCTTGGTGACTTCCAATGTTTTCTGTTTGTCTGAATGTATTTTCAAAGTCATTATCTTTTCAAGAACCCAAGAGATTGCTATGAAACTTTCAGTCTCATTATAATTTGCTTTAAGAATAATATTGCTAATAAAGTAGATATACTTGTGTTCTGAAACCTTACGTATATTTGAAAGGTCTTTTACTATCAATAGCCAAGGACTAAATAAATGTCAACTGCAGAGTGCTGCAAAAGAAAGATTTCTAATAAAGATAATAGAGCTTGTAGCTAGTACTGTAAGATTTTGTAAGATTTTATGATGTCCAATGTCACAGATCAAATCAACAAGAAAACAAATATTGGGTTCTCTGACAGTCATTAAACTTTGTGGGGCTTGTGTTTGATTTTATATGTCATGGCAATCGGCTTTTCCATTCCAGAGTAAGGCCTTACGAAGCGCGGTTTTGAGGTTACTCGGCTGAACACCTATACCACTATAAGACTTGTTATTGTTACTGTGCCATTTTGTTGCATGAACTCAATATTCAATATTCTGCTCGGTTTTGAATTTTTGAATTCTATAATTATCTTTTTAGGTTTTGAATAAGTTAATTTTCATGTTGTTGTTCTTGTGGTTGTCAGGTTTGGACTGCGAATCATTGAAATGGGTTTCACCAGAGGCATGAAGCGGCCCGTTGAAATTCTGTACAAGAGGCTGAGTAGTTCAGTTAATCGTGGCCATTTTTACTCTACTTCAAAACCGGAAAACGGAATTTCATTTACTTTTTCAAATTATTTCAATTCAAACTCTAATTCTGGGATATGCTTAACTCGGGATTACTCATCTGAAGCATCTCCATCTGAACAAATGAATCTCATAAAACAACTCAGGGAGAGAACAAGTGCTCCAATCAAGGAAGTGAAGTCCGCCCTTGTTGCTTGGAATTGGGATATTGGTCTGGCTCCTAATTCTTTGTTTCTTTTCCAAATTCAATTTTGAAGTTGTGCATGTGTATAATGATGAGGAGTTGTGTTGGATAATTGCAGAGGCTGCCCAAAAGGATTTGAGGAAAAGAGGGGTGGTTCTTGCATCCAAAAAGTCCTCTCGAACTGCAGCCGAAGGTTTGCTTGCATTGGCTCAGAATGAGAACAAGGCTGTTGTCATTGAACTCAACTGTGAAACGGATTTTGTTGCTAGGAATGACATTTTCCAGTGTTTGGTCTGTATAATATTCAGTTTTTCCCTTATGTGCTCAAATGTTTCCTATTGCTTAGATATTAATTTGTCTTGAGCTTCATGAATTCACCCTATTGTACTATAATTGCTAATAACTGCCAGTTTAGGCAGCAATTTTCACAGATGTTAGAATATATCTGTTCTTTTTGGGATTATTTGTTTTAACAACCTTGATTCCCTTTATGATCATATTTGTTTCTCCTTGCTTCAATACTTTTCCGTGATTGGTTCTCTGATAACTACTTTTCTGTGCAAATTGTGATTTGTGCAGGCCTTGTCTTTGGCGAAGTCTGCTTTGCTGCTTGAAGGTTCTAAGCAGGCTTCTGTTGCTATCCCCTTTAGTCCTGAGTGTTTGGAAGTGAGTAACCATTCTTAATTATGTCCTCGGATCAGCTCTTAATGTTTGCCTCGGGATAATACCGTTTTGTTGTTTGTTCAATTGCTCTATTTTTTTAATTTAATGTCTCCATCCCTTGGCTTTGACCTTTTTGAATTTTCTAACTATCCATAATGAAATTAATTTCTTAAGGTTGTGAAAGTTATGCCTTTGAAGGACTTGCCTTAGTTTATACCTCCTTGGAGGTTTAATCAATGTTCATGGTTCCAATGAGGGTTCTTATCTTCTACAGGATTTCAAGGTGAGTTTTAACCATCCTAAATTAACTGGGGAGAAAACTGTTCAAAATGCAATTACAGAAGTGGCTGCAATGATGGGGGAGAATGTCAAATTGGGAGGGGGCTTTGCAATATCTACACCTTCATATGGTGTCTTGTCTACATATCTCCATACGAGTCCCCAACCAGGTAACATGTCTACATATCTCCATACGAGTCCTTGCAGTGGTTGCGTTAATAATTTTTGCATGCGTGGTCCTATACATTTAACGAACCAGTAAAAGCACCTTTTCAAATCTCGGAGTTGATTTTTTGTGAGATATCATTTAACTATTAATATGGTTTTTACTCTCAATTGGAAATTCAGGTATAGGACGTATTGCTGGACTTCTATCACTTGAGGTAGAGGATAAGGTTGCTTCATTGGACGCTGTCCACCGTGTTGGATCAGAATTAGCAATGCATGTTGTAGCTGCAAAGCCCTTGTTCTTGACGAAGGAAGATGTATCCTCTGACGCATTAGGCAATGAGCGAGATATTCTTAAGTCTCAGGTACTGTTGGATATTTTTGGCTGTGAATAGAGAGTTATAGAAATCTGGAATTTCAAGTGTGCATGTGACTATCACTCTCTTGTTTAGTAAACCAATGGCCTCTCATATGTCCTCAAGAAAAATAAAAAAGGAACCAATTCTACACTTCTTTACCACCCTCATGCTTGATTAAGTATGAAAAGTACCAATCGGTTACATATTACAAGCATGATTTGAAACAACCCATATTGCATGGTTAGATGATCTGAACCCTGACTGCATTTTGGGCTTGCTTCGCCTATAAAACCTTTCAGTACTAAGGTGGTAATTGGTATGCAGGAAGGGTTTTGGTGAGAATTGAGTGAACTTTGGAATGGAATGAAGATGGGAAATGAATGAGATTCATATATCATTCCAATATTTGGAACGGTCATGGAATATGGTCAAGGAATAAAGAAATGAATGAAATAATGTAATCCATTTCAATCATGTGTTTGGTAATTAAGTATTAATGAATTATATAAGTAAAAATAAATTAAGTATATGATTAAAGTAACTTTTATATAAAAGTAATTACTTCAAAATTTTAATTTAAATACAATATATATCTTGTGTTTAAATAATGTGTTGGTATTATATATTAATGTTCAGTGTATACATAAGCCCATATTTATATAATGGATATCAATTATTTTATATTTATATCTGAAATTAAATGGACATTTTATTAGATCGAATAGAATTTATTAACTAAATAAAATTAATATATAATTTTATTATGAATATCGGATATATTAATAAGTTATTTAATGCTAATATGTGTTCATATGAGTATATGTTAGCATGTAGGAATATAGATATATATATATATATATATTTATATAATTACTACAAACAAAGTAAAATATTAGATATATATGAGTTATGTAAATATTTATATATATGTATATATTATGTACAATATATAATTTTAGGAAAAAAATTATAATAAGTATTATGCTGATAATATAAAAATATGATTTACTAAAAACCTACTGGGAATAGCCAAACCTATGTAATATGGAAGGAATCACTAAACTCATATGTATGGGAGTGGTGATCCCTATGGGAATGAAAATTCCCAACTCTAAATTATATCAAGTGGCTCATTAGGAATGGATGTGGGGATGCCCATTCCATTCCCACTTCAGTCCTTCATACCAATGATACCATAAAAGTATGATTACGCAAGAATTTTTCAATTTGGTGGGTGGATTATTGGGTGGGAAGACTATTTATAATTTTGGAGCATGGTGGTGGTTATTTAATTAATTATTTATTTTCTTTCCTTGAAGGTACTCCCTCCAAATAATGGGCTTTGTATATTAATTTACTTCAGTTGTCACTTCTCTAGATTGAAATTATAACTTTTTTGTTTATTTTTTATGTTTTTGCAGGCAGAAAGTACAGGAAAGTCTCAGATGGCTATAGATAAAATGGTTGAAGGTCGTCTAAGAAAGTATTTCGAGGAAGTAGTTCTTTTGGAGCAAAAGTTTGTTGTGGATGACTCAGTGAACATAAAGGTATGAATTGGGCGTACTCTGTCAAATTTTCTTTCTTAGTTCTCTTTGGCTTTTATCTTTTCCTTAATCTATTTGGTAGACTGAGCATGTTTATGAATAGCAGCCAATTTGCTTAACTCCTCTCCATGTTTATTTTGTTGTTGTGTAAAAATAATATATAACATCTGTTGTGAGATACTAAAGTTAACGACATAGAGGATAAACGAGGTCAAAATTAGCTTTATTATCATGGTGAGGCACTTTTTCCTGTTAATCTGTGATGTTGCAGAATCCTTACGTGCTAAACAGGGTTGATGGTACTCAAAATAATGAAATATTGCTTCACATATGTGTAGCTGAATATTCTGCTTTAAATTTCTGCATAATCTCGGTCGTTTGATGTCAAACTGATTATGGTTTCAAATGAATTGTAACTACACGTTACAGATATTGTACGCAATTCGTAGTGAGTAAATTTGTTTTGATGTTTTATGCCACGTTTGCAGACATTGCTGAATAATCTGTCCAAGGAAGTGGGATCCACTGTGAAAATTGGGAACTTTCTCAGAGTAGAAGTTGGAGAAGGATTAAAAAGGTGAACTCTGTTCACACTATTTGTTGTGTGCACGCTCTAATGCATCCACCATTTGGCTATTTGGAGTTCATTGGAATTGAATTAGAGTGCAGGAGACTAAACTTTCTTTTCTGTGAAATTGAACCGACTTAGGTGGTAGGGAGTGTAGTGGAAGTAAAATTGTTTCAAGCAAGGATTAGGATGACATTGGTAATGACTAGGAGCATTGGAAGGATGTGGGTTGCATAAGCTGTAATTGTAGGTGGTATTTTAGCCTTTCAACGTTGATGGATCCCATGTAAGATACAATCTCCTTGAAATAGTCAAATGTGAAAAACATGCCTGAAATTTTTTCCATGGAACTCCAAACCTCCAGCCAAAAAATCTGAACTAGGCAAACATTTAGAGCAAATCATTTATAGTAAGCTCGGCCTTAGTTGGACTCGTCTTGATTCATTATTGTAGTAGGAACGTCCTATGGTTCTTCTAACAGTATTCTAGTCACTATTGATGTTGAGGATATAGCACTAGTATTTCACAGTTAATAAATACTCAGACGAGGACATCTCATAAGTATTTCGAAGTTAATAAATTCTCAGGCAATACATTTCCCATGCACGTGAATTTGTTTGTCTTGAGTTAATACTATATCTTTTATAATATAAATTCATATTGCTCATGGTAGTGTACTTTAGTTGTCTTATACCTGCATGTTTTGGTTGCACTCTCACAGGCTTGAAGTTGTCAGTGGAAAAGAACCTCTGTCTCGGGCTGCTTAAAGACTCGTAATTCTCTCCTTGATAAAAATTGAGATGTTATTGCATATTTCCGGGGGCAGCGAGCTTTTCCTGTGTTGTGTGATGTGCACGTTTAAGTTATTAACAATGAGATAAGTGGAGCTTTGCAATTAAGGGGCTTTCAAGTGAAATTTTGGTTCTAGTACTTGATATGTTGCTCATTTTGATGAATTGCAAAATTTTCAGAAGATAAATAGAGCTGTAATAACCACCCCCTTTTCCTCTCCATTTTTTCAGTTGCATTATTTATGAGCCAACAAAATTTTGTATGCGGGGGCTACAGATAGAAAATCATGGTACATAGTTTTTGTATTCCCTGAAAATTTCCAGGCAATACAATTAACTTATCCTTGAATGCGCACGCAAACGCGCGACAATATTTGCCGATCAAGATACACAGTCCTCGCTGCTCTGTTGCATCACTTTTTTCTTTTGTATACTTGATGTCGGCAGAATTCAACACAAGTTCATGAACAAATTAATAACTAACTTTTTTTTTTCACCCTCTTCACACAAATTCACAGAAGAATCCATGTTCGTCTAGTGGATGGGCAAGATTTTAAAGGAATTCGGTGCCTTGAAATGAGAATTTGTGCCGATAATTTACCAATTTCTTGTTGTTTGAAACCAAAATTTGTCTTCACCTCGAGGAATACGTTGTGAAAATACTCCAATCTCTTGAAATTCTTATCAATTTCGACGCTGTGAAAAGCTGTGGGAGTTCACCATGAGCAAGAGTTGCTGGTTTGCCTTGATTATTATTATTTTTTTTTTGGGTTTTATACCCCCTTGTATATTCTACTTGCAATGTTTTTCTTTCGTCTGTTTGTTTCTCCCTGCGTTTTTTCTTTTTAATCTTTTTTGGGAGTACGACATTGATTGGTAAAAGAATTGGAAGACTTCCATATTGAACAAGGAAATTCAGAAAATACCTTCTCAAAATTAATCAAAACATACGTATGCTTCAAAGAAGGAAAGGACAAAAAGAAAATTAAATAAAAAAAAAACTGAAGAGTTAACGGTTGAATTCAACCGTTAAGTTGCTCTCCACATGTCGGAATCCAAATAAATAAACAGAAGATGAAACACGGGATTCGAAGTTGCTCTCCACGTGTCGGCAATTTAGTAATCCAATCCATTAGAATTTCGTATTGAATTTAAGAAATAAATGGTCTAATCTCTCTCTCTCTCTCTCTCTCTCTCTCATATATATAAATATATCGAAATAAATGGTCTTATCTCTCTCTCTCTCTCTCTCTCTCTCTCTCTCTCTCACACACACACACACACACACACACACACACATATATATATATATACTAGCAATATCGTACATTCTATGTATGTATAAAATATAAAAAATATATATATTTTAATTTAGTAGTTAATTTTTTTTAAGATGGACATATAAATATATTATTAAATTTCTTTAATAAGAATACTTTTTTAAGAATTATTTGAAATAATTTATTAAATTATAATAATTTAAAAATAAAATAATTATGTGAAATAAAAATAAATGATAAAGAATAAACACAAAAAAAAAAAATTCAAATAATTGTAATTAGAGAAATTGGCTTGTTGGTTGAGAATATGAATTTTTTAAATTAAATGTAATATTATAATATTGACCTTTTTATTTGTTTGTTTATTGCATGTGTTTACTAATTAAAAGGGTAAAATTGACACATCAAAATTTGGTATCCAACTTGAATTGATTTCATGTGAATTTTTAATTTTAGCCACAATTTTACATATCTCTATTTATTTCACATAAAATTAAATGAAATTTTTGTAAAATACATAAATAACTGTCATTTGTAAGATAAAAATGACCTTCTTTTTATAATAGTATAGATAGATATACATACTAGCGTAGAACTCGTGATACGCCCAGTATTAGTTTAAAAGTATAATAATATCAAAAACTTATTAATATACATTGAATATGATTAATATAAATTTATAAAAGATAAGATAAAAAAGTAAATGGATTATAAATATAAAAAGAAATTATATTTTGACCAATAGAATAGATAAAAAAGTGAATCTACATAATATTATTGTGAGAACCTCTTAGTATTTAATATATATATATATATATATATATATTTATTCTCAAATTTTAGGTTAATTCTTGAGTGTAGACTATATAATCCAACTTAATAGAGAAAAACTTCTTCTGAAATTTAATTATGAAATTTCTAATATCTTTTAATAGGCACACCATTCAAAATAAAGGAGAAAGTAATATATTTAATCTATTTGGTGTGTATCTTACTATTTAAATCAATGTATTTTATTTCCATTATTATTACTAGAGTTGCTCATAAAACAAAAAGAAAAAAAGAAAATTGTACAACATATAAACACAAACAAAAATAGGAGGGAAAAAACAACATTAAGATGCAAAATAAAAAATTAGTATTGTGTCTATATTCAAATTTAGATTCTCCTTAAGAAAAATATTTCGAAACATAATGAAAAACAATTAAATAATATAATTATTTGACAAAAATTATTAATATCAACAATTAAGAATAATATATCAAATTTAACAATTTTATAAATATATTGTTGTAAGAACAATAAACATATTGACTTGTCATTTCAAAAAAAACAAACATTGACTTTAAACTATAACAATCTTTAACGTACATTTTAAAAGTTTTTTTTTATCTAATGAGCCGCAAAGTAAAATAATAAAATCCAAAGGGATTAATAAAGAACAATGAATGAAGTCTTTAAAAAAGAATAATAGATAAATTAGATATGTCGACAATCTAATACTTAAGAAAATTTGAAGACAAAGATACGACAATACACAAAAAAAGGTTAGGTAATAAAATTTTATGTAGCGTTAAACTATTATTTATTCTATTTTTATATTCTTGTTTTGTGTGCGTGTGTGTGTGTGTGTGAGAGAGAGAGAGAGAGAGAGAGAGAGTTTATAGAGGAAAAAAAAATCATTAAATATGGATAATTAGGGGACCTTAATGATTAGAAGGGAGAACAAAGAAATTTACAATGAATGCAAACCATTTAAATAACTTCATTGTACACCATTAAAATTAATTCAAAATTTTACGAATTAAGACTTTGGTTAAAATTGAATCAAATGCGGTCAAACACCACTCTCAAATATATAATAGTGTGTGTGTGTATATATATATAATTCAAAAATCTTGATGCTATTCGAGTAAACACATATGTGGATAGTTTAATTTAATTTAATTTTGCCAAGTGTTAAATTCAAATACTTTTTATATAAAGTTTCAAAAGAATCCCACAATTATCATTATTTAGAATAAGATGGATTAAAATTTAATTGAAATAAAATAACAAAATCAATATTTTATTTACAATATTTATCATTAACTTTAATAAATTATCAAAAGTTTTGAGTCTACACAAATTTTTAGAACTTCCTTGCCCTAATTATACCAAAATAAATATTGAGATCAAAGATAATCTAATGTTATATAATCTTTTAATATATTTATTTATCGATATACGTTACAAAAAACTAATTTATTTTAATCAAATTATTTTTTATAATAGAAATTAATGAATATATATACATAAAGATATCTATTTTCCGTACTTTGGCATATGGCTAAATACTGGTATATGCATTATTACTAAAGACTCTTAAATAAAATACGATATATGTAGCATTATATTTAATGATAAACTTCTAATCATTCTTAGAAAAAATTTAGGCCTTTTTTAATTAAAAAATTATCTTTTAAGTGCTTAATAACCGTATTTTGAATTTATATAATACATAATCTACGAACTAGTATTAATTTTTTGGTTATTATTGTATTTACGTTCACTTTCCATATATTTTTTTTATAGAGATGTCCTTATTTAATTTTAGAGTTTTAGTTATTCTTTTTTATTGTTAATCACGTCAAAATTCTTATCGAATTTTTGAATCTTTGTTGGATCGATTCAGAATTGAAGAAGTCAGATCCTGTAGGATCACAAGTTGGATTTTATTATCAAATTATGCAATAGAATTCGGGTTTGAACCTTTTAAAGCCGCTCCAAGTACGATTTGTTGATAATACTGTAAAGGAACACTTGCTAGTTTGGAATGAATCTGATAGATATGTTTACCTACTTAATTTATTATTTGCTTATAAAATTTTAGACCCATGATTATACAATGACTCGAGATTTTTTTGATAGATTTATTTGATTACATATCACATGTAGAAGAGTGTGATATGTTTTCTTTTTTTTTTTTTTATTTCTTCCTTTAAAAATTCAGAAAGACAACCTTATCCTTGTTTTTTTATAAATAATAATTTCTTTTGAATCCATATTACCAATTGACTTTTACATAAGTACTTCAATTTTGAATGATTGCATGCTTTTCAAATTTTGAATAATTGTAAATTTTGTAAGGTAGGATCTAAATAATAATATTTTTAATATAAGTTCATCAAACAAAAAATGTATATTAACTATATTAATTGATACTCAATATTTAAATATTTATTTTAATAAATACAAACAATATTAACTAATTATACAAAAAATTGAATGTTCACAATATTATGACTTATAAAAACAATTTTGCTAATTTAAATGAAATTAATTAAATAAATCATATCAAAAAGTGGATGATATTTTTAAAAGTGAGAAAATAGATAAGTATGTTCACGACTGAAATGGTGCCATAAATTTTGAGAGTAAATATGAAAAACACTTAAAAAATGAGAGGACGATAAAGTATTTTTTTCATTTAATCCAACATAATAAATCCATACAACTAAACAATAAATTAGTAAAAGTATGGGTTATTTTGAAAAAACAAATAAGTTAACAAACAATAAATAATCCAGGATTTGATATAGTTTCTTCATTAATAATCCATATTTAATGAATCACATCCAATCATATCAAAAGTAGCAAACATGTTCTAAATGGATAATGAAAATCTAATTGTTGTTTGTATTTGTATTTGATTATAGATATATGATTATATAAATGAATACGGATACAATCATTAGATATTCAATCTATTTAATATCTACTCTGATTATATATATATATATGTTTATATCTTCAATTATCTACAATTCAATTGTATCTATTAATTATATCCAATAAATCATGCTTTAAAAAATAACTTCTATAAATACTAAAATTTTTTATGCTCTTTTAATAATATCTTATTTTCTAAAATTAATTGATGTATTTGTCGATATAATTTTGTAAAACTCATCTGGTGGTTAATAGTTTTTTTTTTTAAAAAAATTATATTTTTAACAATCATGTGCATTAAATTTAATATATTATAAGATATATAGAAATAAAAAATAAATAATCCATGTTATGTGAATGATAGATAATAAATTATTATCTCAAATATAAAATCTTTTGAATAAATTAATATCTCGAACATAGAATTTTTTGGATATGTAAATTACAAAGATATAAAAAAATAAATAATATACATGAACTTTGGGTGTACGTTATTAATAAACGTGTATGATATCTGTGAATATGTATATTATATGTGTGTGTATGTGTATGTGTCTATATATATATATATATATATATATATATATATAAGTTTCTGTAAATAAGCAGATTATGAACAAAATATATGATCAAATTATATATACAAAATTTTGAATATTTAATTAATTACAATTGAAATATTTATAATTGAATTTAATTTTAAAAATTGCAATCAAATACGAATATATCCAATATCTGTTTGATATCTAGCGAATATGGATATGAATATTAATTTTAAATATTTATTGATATTTGTGTTTGTAATGATATTCGATAATATTAAATGAATATATCCAAAAACAACATGTCCAATTCGATTAAGACCCTGTTTGGATGGGCCTTTTTCAGAGAAAAAACACTTATTTTTTTGAAAAAAAAAAGCAATGTAGAGAAAAAAAAAATTGTATTTGTATGGGCTTTTTTTTAAAAAAAAAAAAGAAATCAAAAAAAAAATCAAAAATAACTTTTTAGAAGTTATCCAACAGCAGCTTCAAATAAAAATATATTTTTAATTACTGTATCCAAATATAAAATTAATTGATTTAAAAAAAATTATTATAAAAAAAGCATCTAAATCCGTTTACACCCCCCTAACTGTTGACAATCATCGTACAAATAGGTTCTTTTTTTTCTCTAGTGGATTTCATTTCGTAGTCAATGAAATTGAAGACACTAAAATTAAAGGAGCAAAACAAAAAGACAAGAATTAAAAGTTGGAATCATTCGTTGAAATAGTGGGCGCACAAAAAGATCATAGTAGAGATAACTTTTATAAGGTTGGCCTTTTGAAGCAAATCATCAATCTTTTGATGTAATTAAACAGATGTTTAATTAAGAGACGACAAATTGTGTTTATGATAGGCCAAGCTAGGCTTTGAAATAGGGTGTCACCTAAAAGGTGGAATGATATTACAAGATCCACGTGAAAATAATTAATCAAAGGATATTGTGTCGTGTGAATCGTTCATACGAGCTACGTATTTATCAATCATTTTGCTGTGCAATTCCTAACGTAGTTGGGATTTATTTATGTGGCCAGGCCTATTATATATATATATGTCAATTTTCTTTTTGTTCCTCATAAAACTTTTGTGATTATTGTGAGCTGCTATGAATTACTATAATGATACATATAATATATAAAATATTATATAATAAACTTATTTTCAAAATTTCTGAATTCATAAATTAGGGGTGGAGCATTGACGCTAGAAATATTTATTGGAGGATCAAATTTTTCTAAAATATAAAAGGTATTTTTGTTATTTGGAGGGAAGGACAAAACCAAGTGTTTTTTTTTTTCTTTTTTAAAAGTTACAAATAAAATTTAATTCAATAAGAACTTGAAGGATGGTCCCGGCCACTTCTGAACGAAAAGAAAAAGAAGAAATGAAAGTAGACGATTTTTAGAAAAACTAATGGTGTTTGTCCTCCTATTTAGGTCGAGCTTAAGCTAACACCAAATTAAGCTAATAAATATCAATGTATAACACAATTTGGATCATTAGATATATAAATGAGGTGAATATCAAATTTCTATAAGAACTTGTCCCAATTTCTATGATACACTTAGTGACAAAATTTAAAATTTTCAAAAATTTGAAAGCAAAGTTTATTATTATTATTATTTGAAGGACAAGCAAAGTTTAGTTAAACATCAACTTGAGTAGGACAATGCACCATCCACCCCTCATCCTAGCCTAGTTCGGATCCTCTATTGTATAATCGTACAACATCAACTATTATTTTGGTTCTATCTCTTATCTCAACCGCTCATTAATACATATGACGTGTATTGATGAGTGTAATAGAAGATGTAAAATGATTATATAATAGAGGAGGATCCGAACTGACCCCAGCCCCCTCCGCGACTGCATAGTCAAGCCCGAACATACGCGCAGCATAAATTGTTAATATTTTCTCCATTGGTTGTAATTTAACGTTTCTGAAGGCACTTTTTTATTCGGAAAAAAAAACTAACTTTTGTGGAGCAAAAAGTTCCACTCAGATTATTTCACTTATACAAAATTCTACATCGTGTCCAATGTGCGTGTGTCTATATATATATATATGTATGTATATAACTTCTGATTAATTATGTTCTATAATTAAAGAAATTTTATGCATAAAATATGATCAATTTATGGCATAATTGCTAACAATCAATCCACAACATAGTGGACATTCTCACAATTAGTTCCTAGGATAATTCTTTTAAAATGAAAACGTATAGTAACATTTGATTCGTTCTCAATGAAATCCGATAATATAGAATACATTGGTAAACATGGGCCCCACAAATAAGAAGTAGAGGAAGCAGTCATTAATTTTACTAGTGCAGAACCCGTGCTACGTCCGATATTAATTTAAAAGTATAATTTCATCAAAAATTTATTAATATACATTAAATTTGATTATTACAAATTTATAAAATATAAGACAAAAAAGTAAATAGATCACCAATATAACAATAAATTATATTTTGACCAGTAGAATAAATGAAAAAGTGACTATATATTAATATTCTCATGAAAACCTCTTAACATTTTATATATATTTCTTGTCAAATTTGAGGTTAATTCTTGAGCATAGACTATATATTCCAACTTGAGACATGTATAATAAAGAAAAATTTCTTCTGAAATTTAACTATGCAACTTCTGATATCTCTTAGTAGGCACACCATTCAAAATAAAGAAGGAGAAAATAAAATATTTTTATTCTACTTAGTTTGTATCTTACTATTAATTAACTTAATGTATTTTATTCACATTATTATTAGTAGAGTGGCTTGTAAAAAGAAAAAAGAAAACTGTGGAACAAATAAAAAGAAATAAAACGAGGAGGAAAAAAGCAACATTAAGATGCAAAATAAAATATTAGTATTGTGTCTATATTCAAACTTAGACTTTCCTTGTGGAAAATATTTCAAAACATGATGAAAAACAAAAGTATGAGAAATCCAATTAACTAATACAATTATTTGATAAAAAAAATCATCAATATCAACAATTAAGAATAATTCATCAAATTTAATAGTTTTATAAATATTTTAAGAATAATAAACATATTGCCTTGTAATTATAACAATTTGTAATGTACATGTAAAAAATTTATATCCAACGAACCATAAAATAAAATAATAAAATCCAAAAGCAATTAATAAAGAAGAATTAATAAATTTGTTGTGACTTGCGCAAGTGCACGCAATCGCACAAGTAATATAAAGTGAGTAGAGTGTCGAATCCACAGGGATTGTGATTTGGCCCGTGAAAATGACTTGTGTTTGTTTAGCTAAATGGATCAAATTGAGTAGTGATTTTGTATTACTAGAAGAAACCTACGTTCTTAATTAAAAACAACTTACGAATAATAATACTAACAAATAATCAATGCGGGAAATGCAAGTGTAAGGTGGTTTCATTCACCAAATTCGCTATTCTAATCCAATCCCTAAGTTGAGTGATTTCGTGGTTGTGCAAAGCCTAGGAACACATATATCCACAATCTTTCTCGAGCATTGCGGAATTAATTCATACAATTCCTCTAAGCCTAAGATTAACCAATTCTCATTCAATTAATCCCAACTTTAGAATTATTTGTATGAATTTTTAAACACTGCCTTAATGCTCAATCAAAGTTAAATTCATTCTCATTCAACTTTAACCCGATTGATCTCGTCTAATTAGAGCTATTATCGTGAATTGTCTCTCGACCACATCATGATTCTCAATTTGGCTAATTAGGGGTGATCAAATCCTAACCACGTATTAAACCATTAAACAAGAATTGCACAACAAAGAAAACATACGAAAACGAATTCAAACTCACGGGATTTTCATAGAATAGCAAAAAACGATGAATTACACCATCCTTACACTTAATTAAAATTAGTTCATAATGAAACTAAACATAAGAACGAAATATGGGAAAGAATTCATGAAAAGAGAAGAATAAAACTTATTGCTGGAAATTTCAGGTGTAAAACTCCCCTCGTTTGATTGTTCTTCCCTTGGTTCTTGATTTCTCCCTTCTTTCGTTCTCCACAAAAACCAGAAGATGAAAAATCTAACCCAAGAAGAAAAGAAAAAAATGAAAACCCAAAAATTGATGAATGTCACCAGCCTCCAAGAGATCTAATCTATCTAGCTCAAAAAAACGTCTCCCCTTGGTTTCAGCACCTCAGTCAAATAAGGAAGGTTGTTAATTGCTGTCGCAGACGTTGCGTATGTACGCAAAATATTTTGCGTACATACGCAAATTTACAGATTTGTTTTTCTTCAAACTTGCTGGCCTTGGGTAAGTACTCAAAATTTCTTGCGTACATACGTATTTTTACAGCCATTTTTTCTCTGAATTACTTGCATTGGGTTGTTACTCGAAATAGTTTGCGTAAATACGCAGCTTCTGATTCCACTTTTCATGCCATTTATGGTCTTTTTCCCTTCTTCCTACAAAACAACGATTTAACTCAAACTTACGCATAATAAGGCCTGAAATGAGAGAAAAACGTGATAAGTCCTACAAAATAAACATAAAAATCAATTATAATTATGGACTTATCAAAATTCTTATAAAAACAAGAATAATAGAAAAATTAAATATGTCAACAATCTAATAATCAAGAAAATTTGAAGACAAAAATATGACAATGCACAAAGAGAAATTAGGTAATAATATTTTCATATAGCGTTAAATTATCTAAAAAGAAATGATAGACATAAAAAGATAAAAAAAAATATATTGTAAATGATATTGTGCCCATATTTTAATTTTTAACATTTTGTAGAATTATGATATGAAATATTGTATTATTTTTCAAGTTTGAGTTACATAAGTTTTAGTTGAAAGTTTTTTCTAATTTTTGAGAACAAATTTACTAAAGATGGCATTATGTTCATATTGACTTTTCTAATATTTCTTAAATTTAAACTAGTTGTGTGGCATTATATAATTTTTCAATTGAAATTTTTTTTATCTATATATGTTATTATGTAATTATTTGGTTATTACTTATTCTATTTTACATCCTTGTTTTTTATGTGTCTATGTGTGTGTGTGTGTGTGTGTGTGAGAGAGAGAGAGAGAGAGAGAGAGAGAGAGTTTATATAGGATTAAAAATTATTAAATATAGATAGTTGGTGGAGTTGAATGATTGGGAGAAAGAAATTAATAATCAATACAAACCAATTAAATAATTCATTGTAAACAATTAAAATTAATTTAAAATTCTAACAATTGAGGATTTGGTCAAAATTATGCATTTTGATCAAAAGACCTCATTCAAATATATAATAACTAGCATGTACCACGTATATTATAATTTATTGTATTGTATAAAATAACATAATTTGTATATAATAACTATGCACGGATATCATAACTATTTATTGTATTGTATCATTTTTTTGTACTATCTATAATATATAACTGTGCATGTATATCATAATTTATTGTACTATATGAAAAGATAAAAATAAAATATATTATTCATGTAAACTATTGTTTACTCTAAATAATTTTCAATGCAGTTCAATAATTAAATAAATAATAATATTTACTAATACTTAAAGCTTTTAAATTTAAAAAGAAAAAGAAAAGTATTGTCGTGTCAAAAAAATTATATAAAAAAATTAAAAAAATCTAAATATATGATCCAAACTAAAGTTATAAATAAATTTTTTAGATATATTAAAGTTATGAATGTTAAACTATGAGCTACTCTAAGTTAATAAATCACAAAATAATGGATTATTATCCACATTGGAAGATGTGTCACTATGATTTTTTTATGCATCTAAATATATATAATGTGAATCAATGTAAAATATATTTAAATTAAAATTTGGTTTACAAAAAAGAACACTTATAAAAATAAAAATATAAATAAAATAAAAATTAAATTACGAAATAGCAAGTACTCTTGATGAATCTTGAATGATGTCAATCTTTTTTTTTTTTTACATCTCTAAAGATACCTTTCACCCTAAACTTGCATAAGATAAATTTTAGATATTGTGAATATTTTGAATCTCATTTCATCTCTCTCTGGATAAATAATTTCCGTTCGGATCTCAATTCATTTTTGGATGAATATTTTATTTATAAAATATCATACTTAATGGAAATCAAAAATCATAGAAAAGTAGGAGTACGTAGTTGGATATGTTAGTGGGTAAGTAAGTGGATGAGTGGGATAAGAAAGTTTTTAATTGTTGTTATTATTATTTCAAAAGACCTATCAAATCATTTTTTTAATTAAGAAATTCAAAAATTTGAGAGATAAAAATTAACCAAATTACAGTCAAAGACCGCTATCAAAATAATTTTGTGGTTTATTAGATGATTTTGGTCAAAACCGTTATATCAAATGTAAACTTTTTATAATGTTAATATAGCATTAAACTATATAGATAACAATAAATAAATAAGATAGGTTCATTAGGAAGTAAAGAGCAATAAATAAATAAAGTTTGAATATGTCGACAATTTAATACCCAAAAAATTAAAGATAAAAGGTACGACAATGGAAAAAAAAGTTAGATAATAAAACTTTCATATAATGTTAAACTGTGATAAACAAATGATAAAGAGAAAAAGATGAAATAATATATTGATAATGTTGTTTCCACATTTTTTAATTCTTTTAAAATTATAATTTAATTTGAGATATGACATATCGTATTAAAAGGCATTTTTTTTTCAAGTTTGGGTTGGATAAGTTTTAATTGATTTTTTTTAAAAAAATTTTGGGGAGAAATTTACCATAAATGACATTATGTTGATATTTACTTTCCAACATTTCTTAAATCATAACTAATTTGATAGCAATACGTAATATTTTAATTAGAATATTTTTTATGTATATGTTTTTAGTGAAAGCTACTATTAAATTTTTATGATAGAGGGAGAGAGATTACAAAAAGTATTAAAAATATCGTTATGAATAGTTGGTGAGTTTCAATGACTATGAGAGAGAATTAAGAAATTTACAATTAATGCCAACAAATCAAATAATTCATTTGAAACAATTAAAAATAATTTAAAATTTCAAGAATTGAGAATTTGGTCAAAATTGCACATTTTGGTCTAAAGACCTCCAAATATATAATAGTATAGATATAGATAGAAATAGACATAAAGGAAAACTTTGTATCAACAATAGCTGAATAATTTTCATGAAAAAACAAAAAAAGTAAAAAATAGTTGAATAATTCTATTTTGGGTTAATGTCACTAAGGTCTTAAAATTTAATGTTTGAATTACTTTGATCCATAAAGTTTAAATTATTATGTTTTAGTCCTTTATATTATAAATAAATAATATTTTAGCTCTTTCGATAATTTTTTGGGCCAAATTTCACTGAAAAACACTTACTTAAAGGTTATTTTTATCCATTTTTGTTTAATTTTATTTTAAAATTAAATTGGCTGGTGAAAAATAACAAAAAAAGAACTAAAATTATTTTTATCCACCAAAAGAACTAAAATGTTATTTACTTATAACCTAAAGAACCAAAGCGTAATGATTAAAATTTTAAGAATTAAAATAATTTTAACTTTAAATGTTAATGTTTATTAACCATTCAATTTTCCTGCATGTACAAAGTGTTTTCAAATACAGTCAAAAAAAGACAAGACAACACAATAAATTAATAAATGAGTCTTAGTACCAATATTTGCATAGACAATTGATGGTCGGACATCAATTTTCATCTGAAATGATAGGTCACAATCTTTTCGTCGCTAAAACCCAAAAAAGAAAAAGGAAGAAAATAAATGGCCCTTTCATTCTTTTCATGAGGCACAGATGACAGACACCAAATTATTGAGTGAACAAATGCAGAATCCTAGTCTCGATAGAGCCTAGGGGTTTCTCTAGAATATTCATATTTTTGGTGTACCACTTTGCCCTGCTTATCCTTTTTTTTCCCCCCTGTATTTTTCAGGGTAAATTACCGATAATTGCTGACATATGTGGTTAATTAGAATATTTGCTGACATATGTGGTAAATTAGAATATTGGTGTCTGTGCAAGAATGCTACTATTAACTTGGGTAAATTGATCGCCGACAGCTATAGTTTAATTCCTGTTTATGGCATCGAGGAGAATATTTTATTATATTTAAAAGCAAAATCGATCATTTACTCATCTCAGCTAATATTTCCATCGAAATACGATGATCAAAGTGCAACGTGCAACTGTTCACCTACGTTAGGTGATACTTTTGAGTTTTTATTTATTTCCTTCAAAATATACATTTTCATATGGACGAATTACACTGATTATCTCTAAATTTAATTAATTTACGAAAAATTTTCTACTTTTTTAAAAATTATTAAAAATTCCCTAAGGTTATACCCATATTACAAACTTATTTGAATTTTCAAAAATACCCCTTTTCTTTTTTTGGGTGATTTACACTGACCACCCTGAGATTGGGTTAATTTACGAAAAACCCCATGTGGTTTAAAAAATTACCAAAAACCCCATGAGGTTATACCAATATTACAACTAGCACTTAGGTTGATTTATCAATAATATTAAATCCTTTTTTTTTCCTTCTGTAATATTGTTATCATAAAATTTTAATGTAATAGATTTGAAAAAAAATGTGATTATTTATTCAAATAAATATTCTAAATTTAATGCATGAAAGGTATCTACCAACACATCAAGTATGTTATATTATCTCTAATACGGAATAAATTTTAAGAGAAATGAGTTAGAGTTCTCAAGCTAAATAAAGTTTTCAAGTGCATTATTTAATTTCAACTTTTTTTATTTCAATCAATGTTTATATTTCTCATTTCACATATATAATGGATATATAAGATGCATATAATTATATTTTTCTCAAATATAAATTTAGCACATATTACGTATACTTAGTATAAATTCATAACATTAAATTCGAAATATTTATTTGAATAAGTAATCACATTTTTTTTTTCAAATCTGTTACATGAAAATTTATAATAACAATATTACAGATGAAAAAAAAAAGAATTAATATTGTTGATAAGTCAACCTAAGTAGGTGCTAGTTGTAATATTAGTATAACCTCATGGGATTTTTGGTAATTTTTGAAACCACAGGGGGTTTTTCGTAAATTAGCCTAATCTCAGGGTGGTCAGTGTAAATCACCTAAAAAATAGGAAGGGGTATTTTCAGAAATTCAAATAAGTTTGTAATATGGATATAATCTTAGGGAGTTTTTGATAATTTTTGAAAAAATAGGGAATTTTTCATTAATTAGTTAAATTTCAAGGGTGGTCAGTGTAATTTTTCCTTTTCATATACTAATACATGCATATTTCAAATTAATTATGAAAATCAACATATACTCAAAACCGAACTAAATATTCACCTTATGGAGAACATTATAGTAGGTAAAAGTATTAAAAAAATGCCGTTCAAGATGACTGAATGGTGATGGGCTCCAAGCAGCGGCAACAATTTTTGTTTCCAGCAATTATAGAACTACTCAAAACTAAAATTTTTAATACTTTTAGTTTTAGTCACTGTGGCTGAGTTCGTGCAACGACAACGTTGACGATGTGAATTTCCTGCGATTATAGAGTGGCTTGAAGCCAAAATTTTTAACATTTTCAGCCCCAATTTTTAATACTTTCAACCATTATCTTGTTTTACATTTCATGGATCGGGTTACTTTAGTTCAAAATTATTGAATTTTTATGATTAATTTGAAGTGTGCATGCATTAGAGTGTGGGATGTGTATTTTGGAAGAGATAAGTAAAAATTGAAAATTACTCCCTAACATACGTGGATAGCCACACTTTGTTCTATAACCTTTGTATTTCAGTACAAATACTAAATTGATAGAAGTGAATAGTCGATTGCCCTTAAATGTGACAAAATATTCTCCTTGACACCGTCGGAATCGAAGCTAAGGAACATCAATAATCACTTTAAAAAAGCCAAGTAGTGTTTTTGCACGAACGCAAACGATTGGTTACAAAGTTCAATGAGACCAAACGTGGGTGGTCGTTCTTAATTAAATTCTCCACTAGTTCTTGTTCTTTTTCCATTTTCTTTTCAAGTCAAATTTCATTAAGAAAATTTTAAAGATATGTACCAAAAAAAAAGTAAAAAAGAAAAAGTTTGTTATAAACATTTGAAATGATAGAATCATTACACAAACATCATTGAAGCAGAAAAGTAGGTGGAATATATCCAACATAATTATTTACAAAGGCTCATTTTGCCACAATATCCTTTTATTAAGTGATAGTGCATGCACTATCTTCAATCAAAATACACTCATTGGACATAGAAAGGACAAGGTTTGTTGGCACTTGGCAGTAACAATTGATGATATTCTTCTTGGGTGATCATAGAGCTCCACACATCTATTTAATTACTTAAAGCTTTATATAGAATCTCCACCTGTATGTCATAGCTGAATATGCTTAAGTACTAATCTCAATTGCGCTTTTTTTTTTTTTTGTGGTCATAAGTAATCTCAAAAGTGCTAGTTGTTGAATGTACTTTTATCATCTCATATATAGTCATTCAGTACATAGGTAACGCTTCATAAAACAAAAAAAAAAAAAAAAAAAAGAAAAAGTAAATGCGTAACGACAAAGTAGCACATAGTAAGATATAGTGATGTGTATTGAGTTTGTAAAATCCGCTTAACGCCATAAAAAATCAACAATAGTAAATTACGATATTAGAATTATCACTATTAACACATTTAAAGAAAATTAACCACACATAAAGTGACTATATAAAACACTACAAGAAAAATAGTATTATTGAACAAAATATAAAAGCGATAATACAAAGATTGTCATCAATAATTGTATTAAATAACAATACTTTTTATTTTGTAACAAATTAAAATTAGTTAGTGACAACAACTTTATTTTGTCATGGTATGACTCAATGGCAACAATAATTAATGTTTCAGTTATAACCATTGACAATAAGTGACACTTTTATAGTGTCAAATTAATAATAAAATTGCCACCTATAAAATTTTATTATCATTGAGTTGTCATTATAGATGTGTCATCAATTATCATTGGTAATAACTTGGACACCTTGTCATGATTAGTGACATTGTGCAAATTGGTCTTATGACAAAATAATGCTTTTTGCCACTAAATCTTTATAATTAGTGGCAATTTTTTTCATTATGATGACTTGTTATATTATTACCAATTTACTAATTTTCTTATAGTGAAAGGTATCACCAGCTATTGGGGTATTTGCAAATACTTTTGCTTTTGGAGTAGTTAAAGTTGTAGAAAAAGTTGATAAAAAGATAAATCATAAAAGTGAGAAGTAACAAAAAGTTGATAATTGAATATTTGAAAAAAGAAGAAGGTTACAAGCACTTTTTCAAATATAGAAATATTAAAAAAAGTTCAATATATTTATAAAAATACCTAAAAGCACTAGAAAAACACCTCGAGGGCTACTTCATAACTTTTGGCTTTTTTCTAACTTAACTTTAGTAAAGGCAAAAACTCCAAAGTCGAAACACTCCAAATTGTTTAGTTTAGGCCAAAAGCACTAAAAGTGCTTTTATTAAGCTATCCCAAACACCCTTCATATATAATCAATTTGTGAAAATATTGATTTTGAGATAATTTTCATAATTGTCAATAATGACAAGACACTACAAGTTGAAAAAGTAATATTAACGTCAAAATATAAAAGTGGCATGTAAAATTTGTCATCAATGTTATGTATCAAGTGGCAAAACAATATATTCCAATTTTTTTTGATACAACCAATTTGAGACAACCTATAAATGTCAATCGAAATGCCACACACACTCACGCATACTCACCTAAAGAAGAAGGGGAAATGAGAAGAAGGTTCGAACCCAAAACCTTAGTGGTGTCGGTTCGAACCTCCATCATTGGGCTACAACCCCAGTAACAACAATATATTCTATTTTGTTACTAATTAACAAAGTCTCTTTTGTAGCAATAGTTTTTATTTTGTACTAAATGGCTTAAATGTGGCAAGATTTAGTTTATTAAGTTGTCACTATACATTTACAATTCATAATATCCATATAGTGACAATCTAACAATGAAAATATTATCATTGTAAATTTATGATAAGATATTTCTTACCAGTAAGTTATCACTGCATGAGTGTAACTAATTGTTTATAGTGCCAATTTGAACACAATTTTTATTGATAATATTGTCACTATGAAAAATATTTTTATGATGAACAAATTATTTTTTGTCACTAAATGCATATAAATAGTGACAATATTTACAATATCACTTGATATTTTATTTACATTTTTTTGTAAATTGTATTTAAGTTGTCACCACTAATGGTAACTAATGATATTCCTATATATAGCAACAAGTTTGTAATAAATAAAATTTTATCACAAACTTGGTGATTATTTGTTTGTCGTCATCTTATCAATATAGAGCCCGTTTGGATGGGCTTGTTTCAAAGAAAAAATACTTAATTTTTGAAAAAAAGCACTTCAGAAAAAAAATATTGTGTTTGGATAGACTTTTTAAAAAAAACAGAAACCAGAAAAAAAGCCAAAAGGGGCTTTTTTAGAAGCTAACCTAGAGTAGCTTCAAATAAAAACACATTTTAAAGCACTTTGAACTACTGTATCCAAACGCAAAACTGCTTCGCTTAAAAAAAATGCTCTATCATAAAAAGCATCATTCGAGAAACATTTTTTTTAAGCCCATCCAAATGGGCCCATAGTCGTGTTACTACTTGTAAATATACAACTAATATATTAATTTTCACTAAATAAAATTAATTAATAATAAAGTATAGGATATTACTACTAAGGCATATCATTCGTGCCAGCTTTTTTGTTTATCCATATTTAAATTATCATCACTAATTTTTGGTTTTCTTCTTGTAATTATTCTGCCGGCCATGCATTTTGATATCTCTCAAAAAGTTAAACATGACATTTAATAAGTTGTCACTATATCGACAACTAATGACTCTACGAATGTTGATTGCGAAAATTGTCGCCATAATTATGATTTTTAGTGATAATAATTTTTGTCTTTTGTATATATATATATATATGCATATATATATTACTAATTTTTATGCCAAATTATTTATAAAAATTCAGGTAGTATCTTTCTGCACGGTTAAACTAATCAAGTGTTCACTATTCCATGTCGTGTAAATACAAAAATATAACATATTTTATAAAGATTTAGTCAATCCTTATCCCATGAGTTAGCATTTGAGATTAAATTATATCCATACTCCTAATATTTACACGTCAAGTGTTGTTAGTTAGCCTTTGGCTAACTTTTTAATTAATTGTAGCATTGAAATAATTTATTCCAAATTAACAGATGTGATGCACTTTATGCATGTGCAATATAAAAATAAAACATAATTTAATCACCCATTTAAATCCAAAAGAAATAAATACTTAAATCCAAAACAAATATATGAGAGCGGAAGAGTGAATAATAGAAAGAGAAATAATATTATAAAGTTCAAAAGAACAGAGAGAGAGAGAGAGAGAGAGAGAATAAAAAGTTATCAAATCAAATACGGTTATTAGATATGTTGATGTTTTATAAATAGTATAGATATTATAATAATATTAGTAACATAAACAACAAAAGTTTACAATTGAAAAATCAAAATAAAAATTAGAATAATCAGAAAAGCAACAAAAAATTAGATATAGTTATAATATATTATAGCAAATTTAATACTCACACATGAAAAAGAAAAAAAAAATGAAAACATGTTTAACGCTTTGTGTCGTTCATCTCCTTTCAGAGAAACAAATGACACTTTATACTTTGCTTCTTTGACTAAAATACATATAATTGGTTGTTATGCCATGATATATTATTGCTTCTTTAACTAATAACTCACATAAAAACAAATATGAAAGAGGCAAAGACAGACCCTTATTGATATACTCCAAGTAGTAACTTTTCCCCTTTCGACACAATATGCAAATTATAGGTTTTTGTTTATTGAAAAAGCAATGATGCTAAAATTTAATTGCCTTTTAATTTTAGCCTCAATTCAGTAAACACCATCACCAAGAAATTAAAGGTTTGTTTTCCTCAATTCAAGGAAGTTAGAAGTGGAGAGATTAATTGAACCATTTAAAACAATTTCTTATATTAATTCAGCAAAATATATAAAATAAATTTTCTGCTAAAAAATTCTGCCCATCTACTCAATTGTTTTTTTTCCCAAAATGTCCACTGCAGGTTGCAGCATAGTAGTGGAGGTTCGAATCTAATAGGTCCTGGGCTTAAACGCTCTTGTCCTCTTTCCTTTCCCTTTAAGTGATTGTGTGTGTGCATGTATGACATTTCGATTGATAACTATATGATATTTCGAGTTGATTATATATATAAAAAAACTTTTCTATCTAAGTTTTGTTTTACTTTTGGGTGAAATTTAAACTTCTTATTTAGCCTTCTCATTTATAGCATACTGGCACGTATTCAATTTTACATGTACTTTTTAACTGCATATATTTGTTGGTTACAAAAATTAGTTTTCGAAAGTTTTATTTTTTTAAAACTTTATACTAACGCTAAAATTTTCTCTACCATAATTTTATATCCAAAAATTCAAGAATTATTTTCCTTCAAAAATTAATTGACTAAATTTAACTTGTTATGGATAAAAAAATAATTTGAACAATACGAAGAAAAAATGTATACCAAGACAATTGCTTGATTAAATTCTTAAATTAGGAAATCAATGATACATAATTTAACAGAAGAATCTGCAGTATGATTTCTTGAAAGGATTAAATAATTTGTTTTTTCCTATTGAAACAAAATCTCAATATATATATATATATATATATATTAAATTTAACTTTACTTTAACATTTTCATATATACATATATATATTTTTGAAGCAGGTAATATGTAACATGGCTATTTCTATAAATACCTTCATTAATATTGCTAGCTAACTATGTCAAAAAACCTTGAATCATCACAAGTGCTTTTGTGTCCCATCTTAACTATGGACTCAAATGCTTCACTCGATGAACTCTCCTTCATCAAACTCTCCAAAAATCTGGTCCCAGACAAATTCATTTGGCCCAAAGATGAAAACCATTTTTCAAACCATCAAGAATATCAAGAACTCAATGAACCCATAATTGATCTTGAGGGTTTCTTTAATGGCGATAACGAGTCTACTCAGAGGATCGCTGGGCTCGTGAGATCAGCCTGTTTGAGCCATGGTTTGTTTCAAGTGATCAATCATGGAGTTGATTTGAAGCTCATAAATCGTGTGCATGATCACGTGAAAGGGTTCTTTAATCTCCCCAATGATGAAAAAATGAGGGTTCGGAGGATGCCTGGGAGCTTCTGGGGCTATTCGTTTGCCCATGCAGAACGTTTTTCTTTGAATTTGCCATGGAAAGAAACTATATCTCTTTTTTTTCATGATAAGGGGCCTGATTCTCAGGCAGCTGCTTTTCTCCAATCAGCTTTTGGCGAAGAATTTGAGGAGACAGGGTAAGTTGTCACTAATTATACGTATTCAGTGACATAATTTAATTTCGTGTAATAAAAATGATTTCATAATGTCAATACTGACAATAATTGTGTATAAATATTTTTACCATATGTAATTTGTGACACCCCTATAATGACAATTTAGGAAAAAAAAATTATGTTCATAAATCGTCAAGTTAGGGGTGTTGCTTATAATCATCATTAGTGACAACAAAAAAGCTAATTTGCCAGAATTCAGTCATATTGTGATAAATAAAAGTTGTTGCTAATAAATTTAATTAGTGAAAGGATAAAAAGTATTAGGGAAATTCTTACCCCGCACTGGGTTTGGCCACACCAAAACTAATCATGTGGCGCGTGTTTTAAACTTACCATATGATTGGTGTACAGTTTAGGGAGAGTGGCCAATCACATGGCAAGTGTATTAACACTTGCTATATGATTGATTGGGTGCGGCCAAACCGGGTCTGAGCAAGAATTTTCCAAGGTATTATCACTTAATATCAATGGTGACAACTTAATTTCATATTGGCACTTTACTTTCCATAACCAATTAAGCATTTTCTTCAGCGAATATATTTTTCCATAACCGCCCCCACCAGCATCTCCCTAGCTCCGCCTCTGTTTATCGTGTGAGAAAGAGATGCGAGTGTTGCATAGAATTTTTCATGACTTCATAATAATGGATTTTTGTTTACATAATATTTTATTTTTTTGTTTGAAAGATGGATTTTTCAAAAATATTGTGAAGCAATGAAAAAGTTGTCTCTCACAATATTGGAAATCTTGGGGATAACTTTGGGGGTGGATCAATCACACTTCAAAGAGTTTTTCCAAGATGGTAGCTCCATAATGAGATGCAACTTCTACCCTCCATGCCAAGAACCAGGGCTAGCCCTTGGTACCGGACCTCATTGTGATCCACCGGCTCTAACCATCCTCCATCAAGATCAAGTTGGAGGACTCCAAGTTTTTACAGACGGAAAATGGAAGTCCGTCCGGCCTAGGCACGACGCTTTAGTGGTCAATCTCGGTGACACTTTTGCTGTAAGTCGTGATTTTCTTACAAAAGTTTAAATTTTTAGAGATAGAAGTTATGCTATAAGTCGTAGTTTTATTACAAAAATTTAAAACTGTCACGCATGAAAGACAGGATCCAGATTCTTAATTATATCGCTTAAATGTGTTTAGTCGATTACAAGACCAGCATGTCGGCCAAATGATAAACTTTGTAGTAAGTTGCCGTGGTTACTGATTATTTATGACTAGTCTGTGATTTGTGGATATATGATCTTGTGTAGGCATTATCAAATGGAATGTACCAGAGCTGCCCCCATAGGGCATTGGTGAATGAGTCAATGGAGAGGGTATCGTTGGTATTTTTCTTGTGCCCTAGAGAAGACAAAGTGATTGTACCTCCAGAAACTCTGGTTAGGCCGGACAGGCCAAGGAAGTACCCGGATTTCACATGGTCGGATTTGCTCCAGTTCACACAGAAACACTACAGGGCTGATTTTGCTACACTCCAAAATTTCACTAAATGGCTTACCTCCCACCAATCATCCTAGTATAGCTACCTAGGTTTCTAGAGCGACATTTTTATTGTGTTTTTATCTTTTCCCATGCAATTATTATTTATGTGGGAACTATGATATATATATAAACATAGATCTAATAGTTTGCTTGCGGCGTGGGGTTAGTATTTACTTTATTTTAATGTAAGTTGTATTTGGAAGTTGAATTTCAGTTATCTCTACTAGCTAGCTAATAAGAACCTTTGTCTTCCAATCCTTTGGGGTTTTATAGTTTGTGAACTGGAAAATGTCATTATTTCGTTTTTATGTTCTTAAGTTTGAATGTTAAGTTCTTCAAGAAAATATCACATTTACTAATGAAAATTGCGTCACAAATATTTTATAGACATAAGATATTTATACCAACTATCAATTGATCTAACGGGATGAAATACTAAATATGTTAAACAACATTTATGATTAGATTTTTAGAGTTGTGAATGAAATAATTTGGATGAGAGGTTCCCTACATTGGGCTTCTATAGTATTCGAATTCAAATTAATAGGTAAAGAGATTGAAAATTGGGTTTTTAGCACACCCCCCCCCCCACCCTCCAAAAAAAGGCATTTGTAATACAATTATACTAAACAAAACTAGAATAATAATTAATGACAAGAAATGTACTTAAATATTTGTGGCGAACAAGATTCGCCACATGATTAAATTTTGGATGGATTTTATTAAATCTCTGATGGGTTATTCAGTTAGTAAAAGGGAAAATTAGGTCGTTAAGCGCACTCCCCCCCCCCCCCCCCCCTACCCCCAAAAAAAAAAAAAAAAAAAAAAGACATTTGCCATGAAGTTCTACTAAATAGAACTAAAATAATAATTAATGACAAAAAATTACTTAAATATTTGTGGCTAACAAGATTCACCACAAAATTAAATTTTATGACGAATTTTATTGAATCTCATATACATTATTCTGTTAATAAAGGGATATTTTTTATAATTTTGAGTATTAAAATTTTTACACGGGCGCAGTGTACTTATCTAATAATGTTGTCGGTTAATCTTCTCAGAAAAAGAAGAGTTATAATTGGTTTATTTATAGCGACGCCCATTGTGTTGAAGCTAACTTATTTTATTTTGCGAACTGTATTGAAACTACGACTAGCCTGCCCTCGAATTCTATCAACATTAATGGAGATTTGTTGGTTTTCAATTAATGGAGGTAATGATCAATCGCGAAAGAAGCGTGACAGAGTTTGACATGTTCGTTATCTCTAAAATTCATATCTTGTTACTATTATGAATAATACTTTTCATAGATTGATGAGCCCCCATATTAAATATATAATTAAAAACTTATTAATTGTCTTTCATAGTACTGCTGACCACCACCGAAAAATACCCTCAAAAGTTTTTAAACAAAACTATGAAACAATTGTACCACAAAAAAAAAAAAAAAAATTGATTAATTTTTGATTTGATAAATAAAAGATGGCCTTTCAAATCAATAAAGATGATAGTAAAAAATATTTGTCTAGTAGTGCATCCCCATGAATCCCTATAGCCTATCGAATTGGTACATGCTGTTGGCAAGATTTTAGAAAAGGCAAATTATAATCATAATTTTGTCGCATGACGGTGTTAACGAACATAATAATCTGCACTAATCATATCTATTAATGAAAATCTGGCATGGATCTGTCAGCAAACGAAAAATAAAATAAAAACCGAACATAATAATAATAATAATTGCATCGACAACCTTTGAGATATAGGGTCCTCCCAAAATTGATAATCTTTCTATAAATATATATATATATATATATATATATATATAGAGAGAGAGAGAGAGAGAGAGACTAGTCTCTCTGACACACTTGATGTGTGTACAAATTACAAATTAGATATAATCTAATTAAATACTTAATTTTAATGGACTAAAATAGACTTTTAAAAATTTCTATATATATATAATTATTTTTATTCTTCATATTATCCTTTTAACTTTTTAAATACATTTATTAAACTTATGATAAGTTAAAAAAAAACCTTAAATATTAATGGTATGATTAAAAGAAATAAATAAAAGTAAAAAGTTAAAAAAAAAAGAGGAATGTGACAAGAGAAGGGAGGAGAGATATGAAGGGAAAACCAAAAACACGTCGACAAATGAGCGAGAGAGGTGTGTAAAGGTTTTTATAATTACATTTATTTAAAAGTATTTTAGGGAAAACACAATTAAACACAAAAAACAAAAAAAAAATCAAAGGGTTTCACATTTATTATAATAGTATAGATGATCAAAAGATGACTTTCTCGTGTCCATAATAATCATTCTAACCACCAACTGATGTGTTTCTAGTATTAAAGAATGACCTAATCTGATACATATAATAAGATACTTTTAAAAAATATCTTAATTGTGTACCTATCGTGACATTTCATAAAAGTGTCTCAATAAACTATACCAAATTTAAACTAAAATGTATCTTTTGTGATACTATAAAGTGTCAAAATAAACTATATATTGTGACACTCAAATACATAACACTTTCGCTAGTGTCATCAAACCAAATTTGCTTTTAGAGACACTAGCTAAAATGTCATGTATTTGAGTGTAGCGATAATCTGTTTTAACACTTTATAGTGTCACGACAAATAAATTACAATTCAAATTTAGAATAATTTATTAAGAGGCTTGTTATGAGGTGTCACAATGGGTATACAAATGTGACACTACTATATTATATGTGCCAAATTAAGTTATTTTTTTAGTAGTGCTCGTCAAGTTTGACAAATTCCTCAATCAATTTTGTGATTCCACCAACTTTTGAGAAGCACTTCACTTTATACCACAAAAATTACAACCGAGTATCAACATCTAAAATCCAACACCATCACTAGTTTCTTTTTTTCGAATTTGATTTAGGATATAGTTTTTATATCTTAAATTTGTGAAAACCATGTGAATCCCAACTCAAAACCTGTTTGGGGCTGCACAAGTGCACGCAATCGTACAAGTAATACAAAGTGAGTAGAGTGTTGAATCCTACAGGGATTCTAATTTGGCCCGTGAAAATGACTCGTGTTGGTTTAGTTAAATGGATCAAATTGGGTAGTAATTTTGTATTACTAAAAGAAACCTAAGTTCTTAATAAAAACAACTTGCGAAGAACAATAATAACAAATAATCAATGTGGGAAATGCAAGTGCAAGGTGGTTTTATTCACCTAATTCGCTATTCTAATCCAATCCCAAAGTTGAGTGTTTTCGTGGTTGTGTGAAGCCAAGGAACAAATATATCCACAATCTCTCTGGAGCATTGCGGAATTAATTCCTACAAACCCTTCTAAGCCTAAGACTAACCAATTCTCATTCAATTAATCCCAGCTTTAGAAATTATTTGTAAGAATTTTAATCACTGCCTTAAGGCTCAATTAATGTTAAATTCATTCTCATGCAACTTTAATACCATTTGATCTCGTCTAACTAGAACTACAATAGTGAATCGTCTCTCGACCTCATCACGACTCTCAAATTCGCTAATTAGGGGTGATCAAACCCTAACCACGTATTAAATCATTAAACAAGAATCATACAACAAAAAGACATACGAAAACAGATTCAAACTCACGGAATTTTCATAGAATAGAAAATAAAATGAACTACACCATCCTTATACTTAATTAAAATTAGTTTATAATGGAACTAAAAATAAGAACAAAATCTGGAAAAGAATTCATTAAAAGAGAAGAATTAAACTTATTCGGTGAAAATTTCAGACGAAAACTCCCATTGTTCGGTTGTTCTTCCCTTGGCTCTTGATTTCTCCCTTCTTCCGTTCTCCACAAAATCCCAAAAAAGATAAAAAATATGAAAAAGAAAACTTCTAAAAACTAAAATCTAGCTAAAAAAACGTGAACAGTAGTTGTGCCAATGTTTCTGGACTTAAAAAGGGGTAGAAAAACCCTAGCGTCGCCTTCCAAAAATAGGGTCCTAATCGAACTAGGAAAGCTGTTAATTGTTGTCGCGGATTTTGGATACGTACCCAAACTTACAGATTTATTTAACGCTCCAATGACTGAAATCGGGTACATACCCGAAATATTTTAGGTACATACCCAAACATACAGATTCGCTCTTCTCAAAATGGCTGAAATTGGGTTGATACCCAAAATCTCTTGCGTAAGTATCCAACTCTTGACTTTCACTTTTCGTCTCCTTGATTGTATTTTTTCCATCTTACCTACAAAACAACGATTTAACTCGAATTTAGGCATAATAAGGTTCAAATGGAGAAAAATACATGATAAGTCCGTTAAAATAAATATAAAAATCTAATAGAATTACGGACTTATCAAAACCCCACCGGCAACACTAGGAATATAATTTGCAATTATGTCTAGGCTTAGTGAAGGGTGAATTTTGTTAAGTTGATACATATCTTTGAAAGTATTTGTAATTTTTAAAACTATATGAACTAATTTGTAATTATGCTATATTTTAAGTGTGTAGACGTAATTTTTTTAATAATAATAAATAAAAAAGAAAAGGGAATGTATACTGCCAAAAGTTACATTGATTTGTTTCATATAATCATATCTGGATTGAAAAAGGCGAGGAACATATAAATGTCCATGGGGACATGATGGCTGGGATAAAATCCAAATATGATTCGTCATGGATGTCTTGTATCAATTGCACAAGACAAATAACATGGGAGTGAAGAAAAAAACCAGGACAGGCAAAATTACCTAATTCCTTGAATTGTCAGATGTTAGCAAAAATGTACGGGTTGAAATTCAACTTTTTGTACAAAAGGCAATGGATGAAAAAGTTCTCTTAAAATATAAAAGAGCTTGAAGAAACGTTCATATTTAAGAAAAGATTTGAGTTTACAGCATCATTAGTTTAATTAACCTTCTTCTTGATCATAAAAACTGACTTTATTTCACAAAAATATTAATTCATAAAAAAATTCTTCACATTTTAACCACCAACATAAAATATTTACCGATACATCATGATTGGTCCTGGTGAGGCGAGTCATGCCACATCTTATATTTGGTAATATTTTTAAGTACATGTGAAATATTGTATAATCTATAGTGTCCGATGCATGAGTGGAAACCAACACTCATTAAAAAAATTCCTCATCAGCATAATCTCAACCCCTTGCCTCGGGGGAAGGGGGATGCAGGTGGGGGACTACAAGAAAAATATTATTTGATGATAACATAATAAGTAATAATATAAAAACTATCATTAATTATATATATTTAGAAATAAGAAATATTTTTTTTACGAAACAATTTTCACAATATTAATGGCTAAGCCACTAAAAGAAAAAAAGTTGAATTTCAACGGGATTACTCCAAGAAAGTTTTGTAGCTTTTCTTTTCTTTTCTTTTCTTTTTTTTCCATGGCATAACAACGAATTTTCCCGAAATTACAGTCCGGCAAAATTCTGGTAGCTACGTTTTTTATTTGTATTTATTTTTTATATGTTAAATATTTTTAGCAAAATTTTAGTCATAGTAACTTTAAATTTCGACCTTAAATTTCAATAAAAATTAAAAGAATTCAAATAAATATGGATGGTAATCAGTTGTCGGATATGGGGGCTCGATTTTGTGTGGTATTATTCCGTACGTGAAGGCAATGTGATTGTGACTTTGTGCGGTATTGTCCCTTATTTGAAGGCAATGTCACTACTAGAAAACAGCAAAATAACCACGGATTTTTAGCCACAGACAAAATTAGTTGTCAATAGCTACGGATTTAGCCACGGATATCCAAACATCATGAAAAACCCTAGCCACGGATTTTTCCATAACTAAATCCTCAAAAATCTGTGGATAGGTGGGTGCCAAATTTTTTTTTTTTTTCATATAGTGCACTTAGCCATGGATAAAACTATAGCTAAGAAAATATATATATATATATATATATATTTTAAAAATGACAAGGCGTCTCTCAGAGTGACAGATGAGAGCTAGCTTATAAGTTGGGCAAGTTTTTTGATTCCAGTCGATGCTGGGACAAGATATAGCAGTATCATAAGCCTCAGTTAAACGACTTGGGAAGAGGTATATGTCCATCGTTCGAACAGATAGCACCATTTGATGAGTGCCCAAATTGAAGCCCAATATGAAGGCTTGACCCTATGAGTTATTATCCCACATTTGAAAGGATTTTGTTTTTTGATAAAATAGCACCACACAAAATGAAAAAAGAGAACTATCTTATAAGTTGAGTAAGTCCTTTCGTTCCGTACGATGTGGGACAATATATCATGATATATACTATTATGCAAATATACTAATATATATTAAATATATACACATATACTTTTCATCAATTGAATATTCATGTGTGTGTATATATGTATATAGGTATATGTATATATTCAACCCACTCAATTAATCTGACATTCTAATGGTAGGCTTGGTGGTCAGGGTTCGCCTTAATGGTGGCAGGGAACGGAACGGAGGCTATCGTTCCAATTTTGTTGCAACGTCACGGATCAATCATGGCCATTCCGTACATTTTAAACTTTAATATGTATAGAAAAACTTTTACAAATTCCAAATATATAATAGAATTAGATATACAATAAAATGATTCAAAATTTATTAAATACAAAATAAATTTATTAGTAGTAGCATGTAGAATGACGATAGAGTACAAAATCATCAATATTTGTTTGATCATACCACCGTTCTGACCGTTCTAAGGTTTCGTTCCAACCATTCCATTGCCGCGATGAAACAAAAAAATGGTGGAACCGGCATTATAACGTAGCGACAAACAACGGAATAGTGGAACGGAAGCCAACGCTCCGATTCCATTTCGACCGTTTTGGCCTTTATCACGGCATTTTCATGAACCATGCTGGTAGTGATGGGTTCGACATTGGGAAGATATAAAGGAGAAACAAAAAGAAAGAAAGAAAAGTGAAGAAAAAAGGAAGGTGGCAAGTTGGTGGCGATGAAGTGGTGGCAGTGGCACCTCTAGATAGTGGTGTTTGGTGGTAGTGGTCTATGGAAAAACTAGCGGAATCTTTTATAAAAATTCTTCCAAAATGTCAAAAATTATTGTTTAATAAATTTTTTCAAGAATTGGTGGATTTTTTTTTTTTTTTGTGAAATTTCAACGAATAATCAAAAATTACAATTTCTTTTATTTTCTCAAAAAATTGGAGGAATTCTACCAAAAGTTAAAATTTATCAATTTTTATTTTTATTTTTTGGAAAATTGTATGCATTTTTTGCTAAAAAATAAACAAAAACTATTATTTTTTTTGGCGGAATTGCTTCAATGGAAGTCCACTGCTTTTTTTGGCAAATTTTTATCATGCCAAGATATCTAGTGGAATTTCGATGGATTTTTCAGTTGAAAAGCGGAATAACAAGCTTGCCTGGAAGTCATTAATTAGGAAAAAAATATGTTGGAAAATTGGCTTCGTTTGGTAATGGGTGACAATAATTATGTTTAAGTTGTAAGAAAAAATTTGTCACAAACTTATAGCGATAATCCTTTTTTTTTTTTCCAGAATGCTGGCTTATAGTTACAATAGACATTCATTAGAACAAAAAATCATTTATTTTCCGCTCATTGGGAAAAATTGCTCACTCTTTTTCGGTGGGTGCAATTTCCTTAGATTTTTGGCGGAATTTCATCTGCCAAAAAAAATATTCCTTGATTTATGTTTTTAGTGGAATATTCGGCTAAAACGTGGCGTGCCAGAAGTTTCGCTGGATGCCCGGCATAATTTTTTTATATATTTTCGTAAAAAGTTTCCAACGGAATTTTTCATCGAAAAATTGACAAAAAGAATTAAAAAAATACAATACATGCTACTACATAAAAGCATAGTTAAATGTAATGATATATATTTATATTTACATCTACGTACTTTACTATGCAGTGTATATAGATATATATTTATATGCACTACATTCCATTAAATATAATATATATGTGTGAAATATATGTATCTATACATTTTTAATTCATATATATAATAATTATTTACTATATACATATATATATATATGTATTATACTTCACATATACACATACATATACATTATACTTATATTCTGGTGGTGGGAGCTTTGGCGGTGGGAGGTGGTTGGCACGGCTTCAACGGGGAGATGATGGTAATGTGGCAGCATGTTTGCGTGGTGGGGAGTGGCAGTGATTGGTGGTGGCGGCTGCAAGTGGTAGTGGCACTATAGGAAAAACGTCGGAATTCGGCAGAATATTCTGCAAGATTAAGTCCGGGGGACCTCCGGTGGACCGACCCCGAGTTTTTTTTGAATTTTTTTTTATTATTCTGGTGGAAAATCGAGGGTAAATTCCCCTGTTTTTTTTTTGATTTTTTTAAATTTTTCGGCAGAAAACCCGGGAAAAATTCCCCTAGTTTTGTTTTGAGTTTTTTTATTAAATTTTTAGGCGGAAAATCGGGGGAAAATTCCCTCGGTTTTTTTTCAACTTTTTTTTTAAAATTTTCAGGCCAAAAATCGGGGAAAAATTCCTTCGATTTTTTTGAATTTTTTTTTTAAAAAAGAAGTCATATATAACTTTCATTATCAACAAAATTTGACCTTAAAATGATTTTTTTTAAATTTATGAAGTCATATATAAGTATTATTATTTATACTATCTTTTGATTATTTATAATATATTTTTTAAATTTATGGAAAATTATCAAACAAAAAGGGAGTCTTACTTAATATATAACATATATATATAATTATATATATATATATATATATATATAATTTATTGGCACAAAGTTGAACCCCATGTGGATGCTTTTATTTTTTTTAAAATTCTTTTTTTGCTAATTATATATGTAAATGCATATATTTATTAGCTATTATTATTTATACTATCTTTTAATTATTTGTAATATATTTATGAAATTTATGAAAATTATAAAATAAAAAGGGGTCTTACTTGATACATAGTATATATATATATATATATATATATATATATAATTTATTGGTCCAAGGTTGAACCCCATTTGGAATGCTTTTATTTTTTTAAAATTCTTTTTTTGCTAGTTCTATAAATGTACATGTGTACAATTATGTGTACAATTAATATGAATTCTTTTTTTGCTAATTCTATATGTGTACTTGTGTACAATTAATATAAATTTATTTATTCATATACAATTATTATTATTATTATTATTATTATTATTATTATTATTATTATTGTTATTATTACTACAAAGTACATGTGTTTAAAAGACATAACTATTTAAATGTATTTTAATTCAATGATTATCTGTCTAATAAAAATATACTATTAATCTATTAACGAAATAATGAGAATGGAGCTCTCATACAAAAAATTATTGGTCCAATGTTGAATCCCATTTAATTTATTAATAGCATATATATTTAGTTTATAATAAACTATCTTTCAATTAGATAGAATATCATGTGGGTTATTATAATACATGTATAGGTATACATATATTTATATGGTATATATATGTTTATATAGTATATATAATACATATTTTTATATAGTATCAATGCTATCTTTTAAAAATTATTATTTATACTATCTTTAATTATTTATACTATATTTATAGGTATATATATGTTTATATGGTATGTATATATATATATGTTTATATAGTATATCTAATACATATTTTTGTATAGTATCAATGCTATCTTTTAACTATTATTATTTATACTATCTTTTAATTATTTCTAATATATTTATAGGTATACATTTATTTATATATTAATTAAAATAAGAATAATCAAAAACATATATAATAAGTATAAAAAAAAACAAAATTTATCGCAAGTTTATGAAATAGCCTGGTGGTAGAGTGCTTGTCATTCAACCTTAAGATCATGAGTTCAAATCCACGCAGTTGCAAATATTTGAATATTTTGGAATACTATTCTAGTGGTGGCAGTTGGCGACGACGCGGGTCCTGGGGCGGCGTGATGGCGGGTCCAACGGCGGCAACGATGTTGGAGGCGGCCATCCAGTTGAAATCCTGGGGACTATCCCGCTGATTCTCGAAGAATATTCCCCCGGATTTCCATCGAACGGAATCCGACGGAATATTCCGTCGGAATTCTCCCGGATAATTAAAAATTACGGAATATTTGATTTTTTCAGCAGAGTTTCAGTAGAAAATTCCATTGAAAAATTAAAAATTATTATTATTTATTTATTTTGAATTTTCGGAGGAAATTTATGCCGTAATTTTTGTTAAAAATATAAAAATTAATATTTTTGTCTTTTATATTTCCAACAGAATTTTCCGTCAAAATTTTGGTTGAAATATATATATATATATATATATGTATATATATTGATTTTCTAGCAGAAATTTTCATGGAATTCCAGCCTAGAAATTAAAAATCATTATTTTATTCTTTTTTTTTGACTTTCTGAAAAAATATTTCCTTGGGAAAATATAAATTAGCATTTTCTACTATTTTTTTATTTTTAATTTTCGACAAACATTTTAACTGAATTTTCTGTCAAACAAATATCAATTGATATTTTTATTTATTTATTTTTAAATTTTGATGAAAAATTTCGCTGCAAACATATAAATTAATATTTTTTAGGAATTTTTTTCTTTATTTTTTGGCAAAAAAATCAATCGGGTAATGAATTTTTTTTTTTCAATTTTTCTAAATTTTCATTGAAATTCCTCCGTTTTTTCACGATGGAAAAATCCATCGCCACCAAAAATTAAAAAATAAGAATGACGTGAAGCTTGGAGTCATTTTTGAGTTGGATTAGTGATGGAAAAATTCATTGTCAAACATTTTGCTTTAAATTCTTGTTTCCTTTGTTTATGTTTTTAGAAAGTGATTCACAGTAAGGTCTAAAATGGGTAACCATAAATCCAATTATCATTTACATCCGTATTCGTTTATAGGTATATGATCCATATCCGATTATATGTATTTGAGTAATAAATGAATACATATATGGTAATTAGATATCTGCTTCATTTAATTTTCGATTCGAATGTATATTAGAATCGTTGAATATATTTGTTTAACCATATCTATTATTAGTATCCGATAAATAACATTAAAAAATTATTATTATTATCATTATTAGGAGTAGTTGTAGCAGCAACAACAACAGTAGTAGTAGTATGCATATGCTAATATCTTCTTATAAGTAAAATAGATAGAAAAAAAAATCTAACTACCCTGTATCAACATTTATGATACCATATTCTTGTCCTAAATTAGAAGGAATATAGGAATTTGGCAAGATTATAAGCTTCAATCCATCACTTACCTTGCGAGGCGCCTTTTCATCAAAGGACAAAACCCCACCATCTCAAGGTGCAGGACAATACCTAGTATGGTCGAGCCTCCATGTTTGGCGACGGATTTGGACATTATCAAATGCTGCTGTTTGAGGGAACGCGATGGGCATGTGCCTCTTCCCAAGTCTCTCGACTAGGGGGCTTATGATGATACCATATTCTTGTCCTACATCGGAAGGAGTCTAGGGACTTGGCAAGCATATAAGCTCCAATCCCTCCCTTACCTTGCGAGACGCCTTTTTATCGAAGGACAAAACCCACACCATCACAAGGTGCGGGACAATACCTTGCAGGGTCGGGCCTCTATGTTCAGCGACGGATTTTGGCATCATCATCCATAATTTACAATTAACAAAAAATACAAGTAAATATATTAACTTTACTTATATCAATGACCATATAACCTTATATATATATATATATGTATGTGTATATATATATGCATATAATTCAATTAAATAAGTTATATAAGTTTTATTTGATTTTTTTTACATTTACATAAACACAGTTGGATATTTGGATAAGTGGATTCGATATTCAATCTTATATTTGGATAATTGTAGCACAAATGGATATTTGGATGTATCCGAATAATCATAATTTTTGTCCAATTTTTAAAAATACTTAACAGATATGGAATATCTGAATTCGCAAAATATCCACTGTATTCATATTCGAATATGATCATGTTTTGAATATTGTAAAACTTAATCGAATACGAATATAAATACTATATATCCGCTCTATTTAATATTCATTTACACTCGTAATTTGCGACAATGGTGGAATCGGAAAATAAACCCTGTTAGCGATGATGAAATTTGTTTTGTATATATGACAGCACAACATAAAAGGTAATTGCTACGAAAACAATCTTGAAAACACCAAAAAAGTGTTAATACTAGGAAGATATTGCAATGCTTTTGATTTTGCGACAATAATCAATAGTATCACGTACTTAAACGCTCAATAATCTAGTTTGGCATTTAATAGTATATAAAAAGTATATATTTTTATAGCAGTTACGGGTGTTATAATAGTTTGTACCAAAAAAGAAAAATAATAAATAAATCAAGAAAAAAACAAAAACACACACACACACACACAAAGAAGTGTTATTGTAGTACTCATATTGTGACACTAAGTTGTGACCCGTTATACTCTATCAACTGCTCTAACTACCTAATCATACGACTCTAAAGTGTTTCTTTATCTGCTGACCTTTATCTAGTGTACAATGAACTTAACAATCACCCATTATGAAAAAACGAAAAGAAAGAGAGAACAAAAAACTTAACAATTAAACATTTCATACAGGGAAATTATAATCCAAACCCAACTCAATTGAATAAGAACTAATCACATAATGGATATAATGACACTACTTTTAGGTATCAAAATAATTTTGTATGTTCCCTGAGGCCTCTAGTCGGAAAAATATCATTTTTGGTTCCATAAGTTAGTCTTATTTCAATTCAGGCCACATTTAGTACGATAACTTTAAAAGAATCTCAATTTAATTAAGTCCTTTTACAAACTATTGTATTTTGATTGGGCAATTGTAATTATAATTGAAATTAATTCTTACATGAGCAAGTTAATTTTTTGTTCAATTTCGAAAATCAACTTAGTTTTAGTGATATATTTTAAAGTGCAGGTGTGCGATACGTGTTTTGTATGTGGTTTGCTGTGTTTTATAGGTTTAAGTGGGGTGGCCTTTAGAATTTGTACCAGAAAAAAAAAACGCCATTAGAATTAGTTTGAAAACTTGAGAATAGCTAGCAAATTATTGCATGATTGGTATATATATATGTAGGAATAGAGTGGAAATGGAATGGCCATTCCCATGTAAATGGGTTTAGTGATTCCTTTCACCACCCAAAAGATGAACTATAGTTTTTATATTATTACTTATTAAATGTATCTTATATTTATAAAATATATATTTATACATATCTTAAAATATATATTTAATATTTTATTTTATTTATAATATTTACATTATATTCACATGCTAACTTATATTTATATGAACACATATATGATAATATATATAATTAATATTATTCGAATATATTTGATACTCATAATAAGATTATATATCAAATTATTTTAGGTTATATAAATATATATATTATTACATGTTGTAATTGTCCATATATTCATTATATAAATATAGAATAATTGACATGCGACATATTTTTTAAAAAAATATATAAAACATGATATATATTTGTACGAAAAAATGATATCAACATATATAATAGCTATTTAACTACAGTGTGAGCATCTATATATAATAGTAATATATTATTCAAATACACGATATATATATTGCATTTCAATTAAAATTTAATATATTTTACATAAAAATTATTTTTAATCTTATACTTATTTTATTTTTATTTATATCATTCGTTACTACTTAATTACAAAATATATGAATGAAATGATTAATTCATTCCCTAATTTATTCTTGGGGTATATTGTGGGAATACTAATATCAACATCATTTCTTTCTCATTTCATCTCATTCCAAAATTCATTCCATTCCCGCTCAAATCCTTTCCCACATATTAATCATAAACTTAGACTTTGAGAGCTACAAACTAAAGTGACCAAGAGCGCACCAAAAAAGCACATTCCTTTTTTCAATGTTGTTACTGCAGAGGATTCATTAATATTATATATATATATATATATATATATATATATGTTTGTGTGTGTGTGTGTGTGTAAGATGGATGCATTTGATCTGGGCGGACTTCTTCTGATTTACCAATATATATATATATATATATATTATTTGTCATTGAAGTCATTGAAGAAGACTTGATTTCACATAGAGTAATTAAATGGTAATAGTAAGGCAACTTTAACCACTACATCTATTGTAAATAGTTTAGGCATTGAGTTGTCCTAATTAAACATCCTGTCTAATAAATTTGGCGCGCGCTTATTAATGAAGTTGATAATGATATAAATAATTATGTTAATAATTTTAATAATGTATAGTTCACACAAAGCTGCATACAAAGTTAAGAAATATGGATCAGGAAAACATAGGCTGAGTAAAAGTCTCGTTAATTAAAAAAAGAAAAAAAATAGTGGTAGACCTGTTCAATTAATTTTAAATGTGCTGTGACAAGGAGTTGACAGCAGAGGGGTAGAGATGATATTCTTAAATGAGAAAAACCTGAGCCTTTAGGCCAGCAGTCGATCGAGCCACTCGTTCGTGGAGGGGTTTATCGAGCAGTAGGCTTCAAGTCCATCCATATTGGTTTCAATTAAATTGAAATATTAGTTGCAATTTGTTATTGCCACATCCATTTGTTAAAGTAGTTATAAAGAGAGACGACTCATCAAGTACTTGAGAGTACCCTGGAGAGTCGACTTCTCTAATTTATACCAATATTAAGAAGAATAACCTAACCTTCTTATTTTATGATTTTCATTATTTCACAACTTCACCTAGCTATGTCTGTATAAAATCTATTTTCAAATGTCATTTCTCTTACAGATATCATCCCACGGATCCATGGCATTATTATTCCTGCTGATCATAACTATGTTTGCAGCCTCAACGCCTCAAATTTTCCCCATAGCAAAGCCCAACTGCATCGACCGTTGTGGCAACGTAACCATCCCATATCCTTTTGGCACCACAGAAGAATGCTACCATAGCCGTAGTTTCTTCGTGACATGCAATCAAACGGCTCTTAATGGAGCCCCTCGATTGTTGATGCAAAACAGCTTATCGAAAGAAATCATCGATATATCCCTTGATGGCCAGCTCAAACTTTTGCAGTCCATCGCACACGATTGTTATACTCGTAATGGTAGTAGAGTTTCCTATAACGAGGCCAAGATAAAGCTAGACGGCCTGTACTTTACAGTTAACAATACTGCTAATAAGTTCACTATTGTGGGCTGCGACACAGCCGGCTTTGTCTCTGGGCAGAGGCTTGACCGGAAGTACGTGACTGGTTGCACCGCTGTGTGTGAGGCAGAGGAAGACTTGGTGAACGGGTCGTGTACGGGTTTAGGCTGCTGCCAGACCTCCATTCCTCAGGATGTTCGGGGAGTGGATATTGACTTGAGCAGCTATGACAATTATAGGAACGTTTACAACTTTACTAATTGCGGGTACGCTTTTCTTGCTGAGGAAAGTGCGTTCAAATTTTCTATTGAAAGTTTCACAAGCTTCAAGAATGTTGACAAGCTTCCTATGGTGGTTGATTGGGTCGTTGGGAATGGGACGTGCAAGGAGGCAATAATGGAATCGTCGGCTTATGCTTGTAGAAGTCGAAATTCTGCGTGCTTCGAGCTCGACAATGGAGACAAGTATCGGTGTCGTTGCCAAGAGGGTTATCAGGGAAACCCCTATCTCGATGATGGTTGTCAAGGTATGGCTGAGGGGGTATTTGTAAAGTGGGTTAATTACACTCGTACTCCCTGAGCTGCAAACTGAATTTGATGAAGTGTATTATGGAAAGCACAGGGGGTCAGCCTGTAATTGCACCAAAAATTTAGGGGACTAACTGAATTTCTTCTCTCTCTCTCTTCTTTTTTTGTTTTGTTTTTGTTAATTATGATCTTTAAAATGTAAATATACAACTTCATTGTGTTCCAGATATGGATGAATGTAAAGTTCCAAATCTCAACAAGTGCAGTCATATTTGTGAGAACACCGAGGGGGGTTTTAGATGTGTTTGTCCCAAAGGGCAGCATGGTGATGGAATGGTAGATGGACAAGGTTGCAGTCATGTTGAATCGAGACGTACACTAAAACTTGTAGCAGGTTAGTAAGGGACTATCACTGAATCGATTGTGACAATTAAAACATTAGTTCTTATCACCGTTGAGTCATAGTGTTACAAAATAAAAAGTATTGTCATTCAATATAGAAATTTAATCGTTGACAATAAATGATATTGGCACTTAAATAAAATTATTGATAACAACTTTTATAGTGACACTTTTGTATTTTGCCATCACTACTATTACTTTTTTTTTAATTAGAGTATATATCATGGTGAGATTCATCGGCATACATGAAAACGAGTAAATTAAAGTTGTTGCAACAACTTTTCTGGAAATGTGAATTTCTAGGATATGCTCTAAAATGGATAATATTTATAATAATTTACTTTTTATTTTTATTTCAACTTGTAGACTACAATCATTTCGTTTGACATACAAGTTAGGCGTATACAAGGAAGCTTAATTATAGGCTATTTCATATTTCACATTTCTTTCTTTTTTTAATTATTATATATATTTCCATGCTTTGTTATTATTATTCTTATTGTTCGTTTGGCTTCTCGAGACATATAAACAGGGATTGCTCTTGGGATTATTTTCTTTGTACTGCTTGCTTGCTGGTCGTACTGGGCGGTCAAGAGAAGAAGCACGGACAAGGTGAAGCAAAAGTTCTTCATTCAAAATGGTGGTATATTGTTAAGGGAGAAACTCATTAGAGAAGAAAGATCGCCCGATGTCGTGAAAATTTTCAGCTCATCTGAGTTGCAAAAAGCAACAAACGACTTCCATAATAATATGATCGTAGGCCGTGGCGGCTTTGGCACCGTATACAAGGGCTTGTTGCCAGATAATAGAATAGTGGCCATCAAGAAATCCAAAAATGTTGATCCAAAACAAATAGAGCAGTTCATCAATGAGGTGATTGTTCTTTCCCAAATAAACCATAGGAACATAGTTAGGCTTCTAGGTTGTTGCTTAGAAACAGAAGTCCCCCTTCTTGTATATGAATTCATCAGCAATGGCACCCTCTCTGCACATATACGCAATCAGGTGAAGGCGCGTCTTTTCGATTGGGACGTGCGTTTAAAAATAGCTACTGAAATTGCTGGCGCGCTTTCATATCTTCACTCTGCAGCTTCTACTCCAATCATTCATAGAGATATCAAGTCGGATAACATCCTTTTGGACAATAGTTTCACTGCTAAAGTGTCTGATTTCGGAGCTTCAAAATTGGTTCCTGTGGATCACACTGAGTTATCTACTATAATGCAAGGTACCTTTGGCTACCTAGACCCTGAATATTTGCAGACATACAAATTAACCGAGAAAAGTGATGTTTATAGCTTTGGAGTAGTCCTTTTAGAGCTACTAACAGGTAGAAAGGCAATAAACTTTGATGAGACAGAGGATGAGAGGAGTTTAGCCAACTTTTTTCTTTTGAAGCTAAAGCAAGAACAATTGTTCCAAATTCTTGATGAAAATATTTTGGGTGATGAAAATAGGGAGCAAATAATGGAAGTTGCTAGGCTTGCACAAGTGTGCGTCAATGTGAGAGGGGAAGGTAGACCTAGTATGAGAGAAGTAACGATGGAACTAGAAGGGCTGGGACTTGGAAGAAAACACTCATGGGCCCGAACTATACATAACGAAGAAGAAATGGAATACTTGCTTGGTGAGGGATTTAGCGACTTTGCAGATAGTTATGGCGGTAGTACAAGTGTCGGACATGATAGCCTTGGGGATCATATCGTACCAATGAGTGGTGGGAGATGATAACTGCCGTGATACTTGTAAGTCAGACCACAACAAATCTCCGGTTCCATTTTTCTGTCCACTCATGTACTCGTTAAGCTGGATACATGGTACATACCCACTTTGTAAATATTATATATAGTTTGTATATATGTCGTGTATCCACATAGTAAAATGCAAAGTGAAGCACAAAAAGTGAATTAGAAAATTTAATCTGTATATCGAAGTCTACTAGGAAAGGACGCCGTGGATGGTTGTGTTATTAGAGAGTTGTATATAGTGATGATATTGTTTCTTAGAATCTTCTCTATATATGTAGCTAGTTTGTTTAAGTCTATTGCTTAACTGTTCTATTTAGTTTCTTTGTTGGGAACAAATATTTCTTTTACGAAATATGAGTGTAGAATTAAGCCATCGAGAATTCAAGATAACAGGTAAAAATTGAGGATTTTTGTCTTTCTGGAGAATATCGCTTACTTGGCTCTACTGTGGCTCACGATGTGGACGGATTTAAAAATAAAAGTCAAGCTGGGATCTGTTTTGTTTGATCTTACATATGGTATACTGTACCTAGTTGGATAGAAAACATGCGTGCAAAAGTGACGTAATAATATTAATTCAATGAATAAAGTAAACGAAAGCCAAATTTAATTGCATTCAGATTATTTATTGGCAAACTCAATATATTACACACGGTGCTGAATTTACAATCCTGTTGGAATCCACATATGGGCTGCCAAGTGGGAAACCACAAAAATAAATAATACGAAGAGTTCATTTAATAAATAAATAAAGAAAAGTATACATATTTAATTCAATACACATATATCTTTTAAGGCTCAAAATATATTTATATTTAAATATTAACAATTAAACATATCTTATAATATTTAGAAATTTGTATTTAATAAATACAAAACTAGCATACATATATTTCAGGGATAATTACTCTTACCACCCTTGAATTTAGGCGTAATTACAAATAATACCCCTTTTGTATCAGAAATTACCGATAACCCCTTGAATTTTGTGGGCTTTTTAGTAAAATAGACGTAAATAATAAAATATCAATTTTGCTCCTTCAATGTTTGAAATATTTTTTATTTAAAAAATAAAAAAATAGGTATAAAATTAAATTGGCCAAAATACCCTTCATTGAAAAAAAAAATTACCATCTTTTCAAACAAAACCCTAACTTACCCCCCCCCCCCCCACCCCCACAAAAAACACCATCACCACCTCCCACCCCACCCCCACCTCCTTCTCTCTCCCCCTCCCTCCCTGGTTCTCTCTCTCTCTCTCTCTCTCTCTCTTTCTCCCTCTTCTGTACCTCTCTCTCTCGTGCCTCTCGATCTCTCTCTCGCGCGCCGGCGCCGGCGGCGGAGGTGAAGGATGGAGGGCGGCGGCGAAGGGGAAGAACGGAGGGCGGTAGTGGAGATGGAGGATGATGGCAACCTCTCTCTTTCGATCCCTATAGATCTCTCGCCCCTCTCTCTCGCGGCGGATAACGGTGGATGGTGGCAACGGTGAAGGACGGTGGGTGGCGGCGGCAGTCCATCTGTCCTCCTCTCTCCTCCCCTCTCCCTCTCTTCTCTATATCTCTACCTCTCTCTCTACCTCTAGATCTCTCAATCTTTCTCTCTCTTTCGCGGCAGCGGACGGTGGCCGGCAGCGAGGAGGATGTTTGTATGTATATATGTATTTTTGTATGTGTGTGTGTGTGGGTGTGGGTGTATATATATATTTATGTGTGTGTGTATGTGTGTATATGTATATATATATTTAACAAAAATGTTACATTAAACCCCCTTGACATTGTACTCATGCAATTACTATAAAATACCTCAAACAATGATATTATTTACCACAAACACCCTCAAGGGTAAATGAGTCAATTCATATTTGTTCAAATTACATTCCCACCTTTAAAAGGGTAATTTCGGGAGATCACGTTGGTATGCAAACGTTAACTGTTAGCCAACTTAATGGAATGTGGAAATTGTAAGACGGCAACAAAACACAGGGGTATTGGTAGTTTCCAATACAAAGGGGTGTTATTTATAATTATGCCTAAACTCAGGGATGGTGGGAATAATTATCCCTATATTTTATGTATATTTAACCAAAATATATCTTCCATGTTTATACATGCACGTATCAATCTAAATTTACTTAAATAATTACAAAATATATACACAATTAAATATCAACATAAATTGTATCTTTATAATCTATACTATTGTAAAAAGGGAGAGTACCCTTCAGTGACTAATTTTGGTCTGATTTTTTTTTTATCTATCATTTTTTTTTTCTTTCTACCTTCTCTCTTTTATCTCATCTTCCACATTTTTAACTTTTTTTTCTCGCTTCCCTCTCTACGTCATCTTTCATCAATTTTTTTTAATTTTTTTTCTAATTGTTTTTTAATTATTTATTTTAAAATATTTATTCTTACTTATCACTAATTTTATAAATTGTTTAAAAATAATTTAAAATATTTTAATAATATAAATTCTATCAAAATTGTTGTTTGTTATTAAATTATATTATTTTTTATTGTGCACAAGCATTGCCAAAATTATCAGTGTTAGTATAAACGTTGAACACCACATTATTGATTTGACACGTTTTGTTTTTATTTTTCAGTTCATGTTATGTCTTCTCCTTTAGTTTCCCTCTTAGTGTTTATATTAGGGATGCAAATGAGTTGAGTCTTGGTGCTTTTAATTTCTAAGTTTGAGCTCGACGAGCTAGAAAATTTGAGGCTTGAACCTATGTTTGGGCTCAGCTCGGCTCAATTTGGTTGGCTTATTTGGCTTGAGCTCAACCTGTTCTCAAACCCACAACAATAGACCCGCGGCCGCGGAAGAGAGGCAGCGGCAACAGACCCACGGTGGTGGAGACACAGTGGCAGGAGGCTCACTTTCCTGCAACAAAAGGGAGGGGAGAGTAAAGAGAGGGAGCTAAGAGAGACGATGGGGAGGAAAAAGACTAGAGAGAGAGAGAGAGAGAGAGACCATAGAGTGAGAGTGGAGAGAGACAATGGTGAGAAGAGAGACCGAAGAGAGAGAGAGAGAGAGAGAGAGAGAGAGAGCAGAAGAGACGTCGGTATTGTAGAGAGAGAAGAGAAAGAAACAGATAGGGTTTTTGACTCCATCTTAATTTTGACTTGAAAATTTTATTTTTTTATAATTATATATATCGTATATAAAATTAAACAAATATTAATTAAAATATTAAAGGCTCATGAGCCGAGCAAGAACTTCCGATCGAGCTTGGCTCGATAATTATTAGAACAGGCCCAAGCTCGGCTTGAGTTCAAATTCATCGAACATGTGTCTAGCCGGCTCAATTCATTTGTTTCCCTAGTCTACATTGAGTTTATGCAATCGCTAGGTAAGCTATGCATATATTCTCTAAATATGAAAATTTTCAAATTCTCGATGCACAAATCTTAAATAGCGGGAATTACACTTTTGGTCTTATAGTTTTGGCTATCGGACACATTTAGTCCCATTATATTTGCTAAATGCAGATTTTGATTCACGGCCTCCAAAATATGAGACACTTTTGGTCCTCTCGTACTACATTGAATTGATATATATATATATATATATATATATATATATATTGACGGGTTAAATCACAATTACTCCTTTTCTATATAAACCAATGGATATCATTTCAATAAAAATAAATATTGATCATTATTTAAATTGGCGACAATCAATGGTACATACTAAACATAATCTATTTTAGGGAAAATTATATTTAGATCTTGTGAGGTTCAATCAAATTACAATTAAAGATCTCATAGATATGAAAAATTACACATACCTTCTTTGAGGTTTGAACCCGACTAATATCCAAGGAAACCATAAAGAAATAACTTTGTTATCCTTTTCAGAATGTTAAGAAAAAAATAAGAAAAAAAAACACATAATTTAGGTTAAATTTAAAATGATAAGTTTGTCCATTTCCTTGATGTCAATTGTCAATCCCAATAAAAGTATTATTGTCTACCAAAAAAATTTGAATTTTTGGAAAAAAGATAAAATTGGGGTTCTATTATAATTGTTTCCTTACATAAGCAAATCACGGCGTAATACTAACCAAAATGCATTACCCGTTAGCTGGACCCAAACCTCAAGGGACGTATGTGTAATTTTCCATACATAAAGGGGTTTAGATGTAATTTAACTGAATCTCAGGGAGTGTAAGTGTAATTTTCCCTATATTCTAAATAAAAAATATTTCTCATAATATTACTATCATTGCCACATGGACAAAAAAATTATAACTTGGAATTTTTTATTTCTTTCCCTTGTATTGTAGGCCCATAAAAAAATATTAGTCGGAATTTTCGATTGATGGAATCTCATCTCATTTTTTATTTCATTTTTTTGAAAAGGAATCTCATCTTGTGTATACATCGTCTAAATCTTTCACCTTCTCCCTTGTACCAATCATTGAAAAGGGAAAAAAAAAAAAGACAAAGAAATCACCTCTCCTTGATTTTTAATTTTCACTCAAAAAATAATTTATTTGTTTTAACTTTATATTAGTTGAATTGATTGTAATTAAGAACTGTGAGCTTTTCTTAACATTCGGGATTAGATTTTCATATTTCAAGAATTTCATATTCTAGTATTTTATATTTAGAATTTCTTTCATTTCAAAAGGTTACCATCCTATATGATTTGCATGTAACTTGTCAGCCAATAAAGATTGGGGAGAGAAATCAAAAACTTCCAGGTAATAATATTTTGGTCACATGGCAATATATTAGGCATAGGAGTAATTAATATTATGGGAAATAATTTTGATTGAGTAATAATCAGAGTAATATTTAGGAAAAAGAACTCCATGTATCAACCAATTAGAAACAAATAATATATAGCCTCAAATTGTATTGATGGATATTATGTTATTATCCAGTAATTAAGAGTTATAACCGTTACTATCGCATTCATGTATCTTGAATGCAATATTCAAATATGGAGTTCACGTAATGATAAAAAAAAAAGAACATATTGGTATATATATATATATATATATATGAAGTTCATATTTTATTTTATTTTATTTTTTGTAGAATTATTTAAGTACTTGGTGGACTTTTTCTAATTACCAATGACAAGGACATAATTTATTATATACCAATAGGTCATATTTCGTGTAATTTTCATTTTAAACAAGTTCATAATTTTCTTTCTTGATTTTTTTAGCCTTTTTTTTTGCATACCTTATTATATCATGGTCGATGTTGTGACTTTGAACAATTCTCCTATTAACTACTTTTTTTTTAATTCTTCACATTTAATTTAGTTAGGTAACTTGTCATTATAATCTTTAGCTGACTCCAAAATTTTATGCCTTCAATATGGGTGTGATATCCCATCAATCAAATTTGATGCATTTACAGGACTCATATTAAAATGTTTATATGATTTTCATTGGCAGGTGTAGTCAGAAAATATAGCCCCACGTTCCCAACTTGCAATTTGCTGAAAAGGATTCGAAAACATGACCAATTTTGTGTGACAAATCCACAATTATCACATATGTCATATATGTGTTTTTTTTTTTTTTTTTTTTTGTGAAATCATGTTTATATATATTGATCACAATATTTTTATATTACCGAATATTGCCAGGAAAAATGTCTAATAAATGATTAGGAAATTTTTTGTTCGGTTTTTTAAAGTTGTTCAACTTTCTTTTTAATATCACACACACACACACACACATATATAATTATATATATTAGCTTTTCCAATTTGCTATATAATTGCTCATTTTTCCTTTTCTGACATTTTTTTTTAATTACCCACATCAGCAGGTTGGAGAAAATAGAAAAACCAACAGCGTTTAAAATCGAGGCCAGGCTAAGCATGTTGCAAAAATTATATAGTTTGAATGGGCATGATTTCTGACATATAACACATATGTGTTATAGTAAAGAGTAAACATAGCCGATTTTTGAATTCAAGTAATGGTACTAGTAAATATCGTTTTAGGAACTCATATATGTCGTTTCATTAACTGATTTCAATGACTAAATTACCGCAAACACGAATTTGACTTCAAAAGATATTTGCCCCGTTGTCCAATTGCAAAGTAAATAAAGCGAATTCAATCCTTATAGGAGATTAAGCATTAAAACTACAATTAAATAATGTCTTTGATTCACCTGAAATAGTTAAAAATGTTCCAACAATTTCTATAACTGAAATGCCAATTTCAGCAAAAAGACAAGGTCAAGATAAATCTCCATATTGCCCTATACTTTTAAAACATGATATATGTCCATTAGGCCAAAGGTTCTGAACTACTATGTGGTATTTAATTTATCCTTTATTATGTATTCAACACACATTTCAAGAAAATTAGTAAATTAGTGATGATATAATAAGTGATAAAGAAAAAAATTGTCATTAATTATATGTGTTTAGTGACAAAAAATTTATGTATGGTTAGCATAATATAAATGGTGACAACATGAGTGTAAAAAAATGACAACATAGTTCAAAATGGATAATTAGTGATATATATATGATGGCAACTTAGTGAAAGTAGAATCTTGTTACAAAATACTAATGGCAATTTTTTTTTGTCATCAAGTTGTCACTATAAGTGTGTTATTAATTGTTAATGGTCATCACTAAAACTTTATATTAATTCTTGTACCATTGAGTGAATATTATGACAAGATAAAAGTTGTTGTCACTAAAGAAACTTAATTAGTAACAAAATAGAAGATGTTGTCACTTAAAACAATTATGAGTGACAACTTTTATATTGTTACTTTTATATTTTGTCTCTAATATTATTTTTTCTTGTATTGATATAACCACGTATTTAAAAAAATATCTTAATCATAAAATCACACTACTAGAAAAAATAGATTTTGCCACGGATTTTTTTCGTGGCTAAAAATGGCGTGGTTAATTTTAGCCACGGCTTTACTCAGCCACGGATTAACCATTGTCATAGTATAATAAAATGGTAAATTAAATCTAAAGAAATAATTATGAAAGTTAAGTTGTATATTAACTCAATAGAACATTATAATATCGTCAAATAATTGAAACGATCATTCGTTATTGAAATTGATATTGAAATAAACATTGAAATATATCAATCATCTATATGAAATAAATATATATCAATGTATTATATCTAATATATGTAAATATATCTGATATATATATACATCTAATTATATATAAATACACATATATATACGTATATCTAATCTTATATGGATGTAATATATCGAATCATTTTATATATATATATATGAATATATATATATATATATAATATACATATATTAGTTAAGTATAGCAAAACTAATTATTAAACAAAAAGTTAAAGTGGTATAGCGGTTTAACGCACTAACTTCAATTAAGAAGTCGAGAGTTTAAACCATACTTGGCGCAAAAAAAAAAACAAAAAACTTGGCCACGAATTTTTAGCCACGCGGGGCTAGACCTTGGCTAATCTGTGTCCATTAGCTACGGTCAAGCTATGACTAAATTAGCCACGGTCTAGCCGTGGCTAATCCGTGGTCAAAACCATGTTTTCTAGTAGTGAATGTGTTAAAAAAATTTAAATTCATGTCCTAAAATTGAAACTGAGAAAGTTATAGTCCTAAATGTCAAATTTTGGCAACATAAGGTCCTAAAATTGCATTTTTGACAAAAATATAATAACCAAAGTTTGACTTTTTAGAAACAATTGTATCGATAGCTATATATAAGTATTTACTGTGACTAATTTATTGACCAAATATTAAATGGTAGCTACAAGTCATTTAAATTGGTCATCACCAACTAATATGATTGCCAAAAATATGGCTCTTAAAACATGTTTACGGATGACAATTGTTGCAAGCATACAATACTAAAAAAACACACATTTTTTGGTAGGAATCTTCGACTAGAAAATTCCGATGGAAAAAGGGCAAAGTTTTGGCACATGCTACTTTAAATATTATCAGAATTTTTCTTTAAAAATATTAAATTTTTTATCATAAAAAATCCTTCAGAATTTTAAAAAAATAAAAACTAAAAAAAATCTGATAGGAGTTTTGCCGAAATTTCAAAAGAAACAAAAAATTAAAGAAATCAATGGAATTCCCTCCATAATTCAAAATTAAAAAAAAAATCTGGTAGAATTCCGTCGGGAATTCCACCATAATTTTTAGAAAAATAATAAATAGCATAATGATAAAAATTAATAAATTACATAATTACAAAAATTAAAAAGTATAAATTAATATTATTAAAATTAAAAATTGATAATTTCACTAAAATATGATAAGCATACAAAGAAAAAATTATACCAACAACTTCATGTGGTGGTCTAGTCGGAATTAAAGCCCTTTTCAGTTTTTTTGTAGATGATCGACTACCTTTTGGGCGCAAAATATGCGCCAAGTGTCCAACAATGGCCAAAAATCGACTACCTTGCCATTTGCTGGGCTGCAGCTTCTTGTTGGATTTTTTGGTAGTGTAAAAATTGTTGCAACAAATGGCTTTGTTGCTAAAGAAATGCTTTTTACTTGCCAACAGAAAGTGGCCACTATATGCTTAACTATAGCAACCATATTAACATTATAATGGCCATGATTTTTTACATTAACAAGTAAAAAGTTACTTATGATTTCGTCTTTAACAATCATTATTAAATTGTTACTAAACATGCATTTTTAGCGACCAAGTTATTAATTCGTCACTAAGGACTTTTTGTAACTACCCAATTGTAATCATAGATAGTCAATTTTATTTTGATCGCTATAGATTTTAACGACCATTCTCAAACTTAAAGTCTCAAACATCCTAATCAAACACCTTCAGAAAGTTTGTTGTAAACGATTCAAAAGTATTTGGTACTTTTTTCAATAAAGGAACTTCTAAATTCCCCGAAAAAAAAAGTTGTTTGGAACTTACGAGTTCCTAAAAGGAAAGTAAACTTCCCAACTTATTTTTAAAAGCAAGTTATAAATTATCTAGTTCTAAATGACAAAATCACATAGTTATCCTTAACTTTTTAAAGTATTATATTTTTTCATTGTGATATAGAAAATAATTTCATTGTTTGCCAAACACTTTGAAAATAAGAAGTAGGAGTTTAGGAATTCCAAATATATCTTATATGCTTTGTGCACCTAAAAATAAGCATATTTAGACACCCGATAATATTAAAGTGTGCATTTTATTATTAATAGTAGTGGTCATATTCGATAGATGTGCGAAATATATATTACAAATAACTTAAAAACTAGTACAAATAATAAAATTACTTTGAAAAAGTAGATACGTGTATAGAGAATTCAATAAAAAAAAAATTATACTAATAAAATTTAATCATTTAGTTAAATTATATTTTATTTTTATTTTATACAAGTATCGAGTGTTCTTGAGACACTAGTTTGAATTATATATAAACAGGGATAGCTCTTGAAGTCATCATTTTGTTTCTGGTTATGTGCTTGTTGTACCTGGAATTCAAGAGAAGAAGGTTAAACAAGATGAAGCAAATGTTCTTTCTTCAAAATGGTGGCGTGTTGTCACAAGAGAAACTCAGCAAAGGGGAAAGATCATCAGATGCCACAAAAATTTTCAGTTCATGTGAACTGCAAAAGGCAACGAATGATTTCCATAACAATATGATTATAGGCCAAGGAGGCTTTGGCACAGCATACAAAGGCTTTTTGTCGGATAAAAGAATAGTTGCTATCAAGAAATCCAAAAAAGTTGATCCGAATCAAATAGAGAAACTCATCAATGAGGTAATTGTTCTTTCTCAAATAAACCATAGGAATGTAGTTAGGCTCCTTGGTTGTTGCTTAGAAACAGAAGTTCCCCTTCTCGTATATGAATTCATCAGCAACGGTACCCTTTCTTCACACATACACAACCAGGCGAAGGCGCGTTCTCTCAATTGGGACATGCGTTTAAAGATTGCTACAGAAGCTGCTGATGTGCTTTCATATTTGCACTCTACGGCCTCTACGCCAATCATACATAGAGATGTCAAGTCAGACAATATCCTTTTAGACCACACTTTTACTGCCAAAGTGTCAGATTTTGGAGCTTCAAAATTAGTTCCTTTGGATCATACTCAGTTATCTACTATGGTGCAAGGTACGTGTGGATACTTAGATCCCGAGTACATGCAAACGAACCAGTTGACTGAGAAAAGCGATGTTTATAGTTTTGGAGTAGTCCTGTTAGAGCTACTGACAGGAAGAAAGGCAATCAGCTTTGACAAACCAGAGGAGGAGAAGAATTTAGCCAACTTTTTCCTTTCTATGCTAAAGCAAGAGCGATTGTTCGTAATTATTGATGATAACATTGTACACGAGAAATATAAGGATCAAATAGCGGAAGTTGCTAATCTTGCACAAGGGTGCTTATACGTTAGAGGGGAAGACAGGCCAAGCATGAAAGAAGTTGCCATGGAACTAGAAGGGCTACGACTCCGAGGAAAACACTCGTGGGCCCGAACCGAACACAATGTAGAAGACGAGATGGAATATTTGCTTAGTGACTCGAACAGCTTTGCAAATGGAGATGTTAATAGCACAAGTGTCACATATGACAGCCTTAAGGGTCATCTTATATTGTTTGTAAGTGGAGGGAGATGATGATCTAGCCTCCCAATGCATTGATATTACTGAATTGATGGTCTAATATACGCTTGATTTAGTTATGGCAGGCCAATGTAGATTCGTGTTCAGTAATAGTACTTGTAAATTCTTGGACTCGTGACTTGTAATATTCATAATATTATTACATTTGATACTATCATCATGTAAACATATATGCAAAGCATCTTTCTGTCATGTTGTTGTTTATGTAATAATTAGACTTATTTTACTTGTTGACGAAATTACATTATCACTTGATATAATTTATTTGTTGTGTTAAGATCACTCTCTTGACATGGAAGTCTGCTGCAAATTTGTACAATCACTGCTGAAAAAAAATGATTTAATGCTGACATATGCAACATGACACTATATATCAAAATAAGATATTTTTACACTAAATTACGTGATATTTAAATTAGTTGATCACATTTTTTCATTGTTATATATTTTATTTTTGAGCGCATTTAGTTATCATTTTACTTTTTAATTTGAAGAGAAGTGTCGTCTACTAAATTTTTTAATAGTGCTACAAATGATTATGTCTTTCAAATTAAATTTATATTCTTCTAGTGAAAATCATGTGAGGTGTTAATACCATCGCTTGAAGGGGGGAAATATCATTTTTTTTGTTTTTTTGGTCCCATAAGTTACACTTTAACAGGAAAAAAATTGCATTTTTGGTCCCAAACTATATACTTGTTTGTAACTTTGGTACAAGGCTTCTTAAAATGCCAAAATTAGTCTCATACTTTAAATGGCAACATTTTTTTTCCCAACATTAATTTTGTCTAGTGATTTTTTATAATTTTTGGCAAAATATCAAACACAATTAATTAATGAAGACTATACCACGACATGATTGAGAATTATGACAGGGTAAAAAAAATACCTGAATAATAAAAATAACTAGAATGAATTAATGCGGGGACAAAAATTGCAAATGCTGGTTAAACTATGGGACTAATTTTGCATTTTTGAGAAGTTCGGTACCAAATTTATTCAATGTCATTATAATTGGTATCAAAAGTGCAATTTTTCCTTAATCTCGTAATTAAGAAACATGTGGCTGATCAATGGCGCTCCGTGTCATTTCTATTAAAAAGTTATCGTAAGTTCTAATTTTGTCATAGTTAGCTATCGCATGGAACTAAATTTCGCTATTTTTGATGGGACTAAAATTGCAAATAAGTATATATTTTGAGACCCAAAAATCCATTTCGCTGGATGTAATATCGTTTTCGTCTTATAAATTACGCTTTAATCTTGTTTATTGTCCAATAAGTTAGGCCTTATTATCGTTTTTCTCCCATAAATTATGCTTTACTGAATCTTATTTTTTGCCCCATAAATTAAGATTGCTTTAATATTGGGATCATGATTTAATCCAATACGACAACTTAACGGCTCAAGTGATATTCTCATGTTTCATTAACAATTAACAAAAGTTAACAAATTTACGAACATTGAGAAAAAAAAAAGTGACATTTTCCTTTCTTTTTATTTTGATTTTGTCAAAAATTTAGTATTATCTATTAGACTACTAGACCCCCTGCCCCCACAAAAAAAAAAAAAACAGGGGTTTCAAGTCCAAAAATATAGCCATGGTAGCATGATCCTTACAGTATTTCATCTCCTATTTCAATCTTTGAATATACGCTAAGTGTAAAGATCCCAGACCAAGTTTATAATTAAGAAAGTAAGTTTATACACATGGCATGAATATGAATTATAGAATAGGAAATGAAATACCATTTTGAAATAGAAATCCTATCCGCTACTGTAGTATGAAAATATAGCCATGTTCAACAACTTGCAATCGCTTAAAAAGATTGCAAGTCATGACCAATCTTGTGTGACAATATCCACAATCAGCATCATCATATATATATATATATATCATTTGCTGATTTGGGTTACAAAATAAATATATATAATATTTTACCTATCACAAAAAATGGAGAAAATAAATATATATAGCCATGCGACCCACATTCCCCAACTTGCAATTGCTGAAAAAGATTGCAAGTCATGACCAATCTTGTGTGACAATATCCACAATCAGCATCAGCATATATATATCATCTGCTGATGTAGGTTATAAAATAAATATATTGTTGGGAAAACTCGGGTAATTTTCACTCAAGCTACAACTAGTGAATTGTACTGATTCGATAATTTCCAGGAAAAACTACTAAGCAGTCTCCTTAGACAAAATTATCATTCCAAATAAATTCCCAGGAAAGGCTGGAGGGGTCACAAATGGTCCCACTTAAAACCCAGTCTCCTAGACAGAACTTACTTGCACAGTATATTATCACAACCTAAACCCGTGTATACATGAATAGTACCATACACGTGAATAGAACAATACACCCAAATGAATAGTACAATACACTATAAATAAACCCGACAAATAAATATTGAATACTATACTAAAACCGAAAAGAAACAAATCAAATGCGGAATAACTAAAAGAGATAAGGAAAGAACACACCCGAAAAATTGATAACGGAGTTCGGCCAATTATGCCTACGTCTCCGAGCACTACTCACGCAGCCTGCTCTTTTAATTTGGGAGAAGAGAATACAAATTTTGGGATGATAAACTAGGAAGGGAAAGAGTCCTTTTATAGCATTAAGGAACTTCCCATCTTCCTTAACTAAGCAATGTGGGAGAAATTAAGCCAAAACATAACAAATCTCCACCTTGGCACAATTTCTGGTCCCACCAAATGCAAATCTTCTCAATCAAACAAAAAACGGTCTTCGTAGTGCTTCCAATTTGCGCCTTCAGGCGCTAACTCAAATATGCAGGATATTGACCAAGTCTAAACAATGTTTAAACTTGACTTTTGTCACCACCTTGGTCATCATATCTGCAGGATTCTCCGTAGTCCGAATCTTTTGGAGAAGTATCTCCTCTTCTTCGAGAATTTCCCGCACAAAGTGATAGCGAACATCAATATGCTTCGTTCTTGCATGAAAAACTTGGTTCTTTGCTAAGTGAATAGCACTCTGACTGTCACAATACACCTCAACGTGTTTCTGACCAACTCCCAAGTCTTTTAGCAATCCTTGAAGCCAAATTGCCTCCTTCACAACTTCTGTAACTGCCATATACTCTGCCTCTGTTGTAGACAAAGCCACTGTTGACTGCAAAGTAGACTTCCAACAAATTGGCGCCTTGGCTAAAGTGAACAAGTAGCCAGTTGTAGATCGCCGCTTATCCAAGTCACCTGCATAGTCAGAATCACAATATCCAACTACGCATTGACCAAGTGATTCATCCCGCTCAAACACTAAGCCAACATCTACAGTACCTTGAATATACTGTAGAATCCATTTCACAGCTTGCCAATGAACCTTGCCAGGATCATGCATATATCTACTCACAACACCAACTACCTGTGAAATATCGGGTCTCGTACACACCATTGCATACATCAAGCTTCCAACTGCATTAGCATACGGGACTTTCGCCATGTATTCTCGTTCTTCATCTGTCTTTGGAGATAACTGGTTGCTAAGCTTCAAATGAGGAGCAAGCGGAGTACTTACAGGTTTGGTATCTTCATTCATACCAAAACGTTGTAATATCTTCTTCAAATACTGCTTCTGTGTCAGCCAAAGCTTGCCTCTCTGTCTATCCCGACTTATCTCCATGCCGAGAATCTTTTTGGCTTCTCCCAAATCCTTCATCTCAAACTCTTTACTCAACTGAGCCTTCAATTTGTCAATTTCAACTTGACTCTTTGATGCTATCAGCATATCATCAACGTACAAGAGTAGGTAGATGTAGGACCCATCTTGAAGTCTGCGCAAATACACACATTGATCGTATTTGCTTCTTGTGTACTTCTGACCCATCATAAACTTATCAAATCGTTTGTACCATTGTCTCGGTGATTGCTTCAATCCGCACAACGATTTGTTAAGTTTACAAACCCAATTTTCTTTACCAGCAACTTTGAATCCATCTGGCTGAGACATATAGATTTCCTCCTTCAAGTCACCGTGTAAAAACGCGGTCTTCACATCAAGTTGAGCTAGCTCCAAATTCAACTGTGCTACCAAGGCCAACAAAATTCTAATGGAGGAATGTTTAACAACTGGAGAAAATACCTCATTATAATCAACTCCCTCCTTCTGAGCATAGCCTTTAGCTACCAATCTTGCCTTGTAGCGAACATCATTTTTGACAGAAAATCCTTCTTTCTTTGCAAATACCCATTTGCATCCAATTGCTTTCTTGCCTTTTGGTAACAGTGTCAACTTCCATGTCTTGTTCTTCTCAAGAGATTGCATCTCTTCTTCCATTGCATCTTTCCATCTACCATTTTCTGAACTTCGGATGGCTTCTGGAAAGGTGGATGGGACTTCATCAACAACTGGAAGTGCATAAGCTACCATGTCAACAAAACGAGCAGGTTTCTGAATTTCTCGTCTTGTCCTTCTAACAGCAATTGAATCTGGCTGCTGTTGAGGTTCTTGGGTCGGAACCTCTTCCTCATCTGACTCTTCTTCTGCTATGGGAGAGTCACTAATGGTGCTTTTTTCTGGGCTCACCATTATCTGTTCAAACTCCACCTGCTTCGGCGTACACTCCACCTGCTGTGGAGTATCATCAATTCCTCCTTGAGTTACCTTATGCAACATGGCAGATTCATCAAAGGTAACATCCCTGCTGATGATGGTCTTCTCTGCCTCTAGACACCAAAGGCGATATCCTTTAACTCCAGCATTGAAGCCCATAAACAAAGCTTTCTTTGCTCGTGGATCCAACTTTGATTCATTTACATGATAATATGCAGTAGAACCAAAAACATGCAAAGAATCATAATCTGTTGTAGGTTTTCCGGACCATACCTCTAAAGGAGTCTTGCAATCTATTGCGGATGATGGCAAACGATTTACGAGATGTTGAACATACGTCACAGCCTCAGCCCAAAACTTTCTGCCTAACCCAGCATTAGACAGCATACAACGAACTTTCTCCACTAGTGTTCTGTTCATACGCTCCGACACCCCATTCTGTTGTGGTGTTTTTCTGACTGTGAAGTGCCGAACTATGCCAAACTCTTGGCATGCCTCCAGGAAAGGATCACTCTTGTATTCTCCACCGTTGTCTGTTCGGAGAACTTTGATCTTTCTTCCAGTCTGATTCTCAACTTGAGCTTTCCACTTAAGGAAAACTCCAAGCACTTCATCCTTCTTCTTCATAGTAAACACCCATACTCTTCTGGAAAAATCATCAACAAAAGTGACAAAATAATGTCTACCTCCAAGAGATGGAGTCTTGGCAGGTCCCCATACATCTGAGTGCACATAATCCAAAATACCCTTGGTATCATGGATGGCAGTGCCAAATTTCACTCTTCTTTGTTTTCCCAGAACACAATGCTCACAAAATTCTAATTTGCAAGTTTTCGTACCTTTCAACAATCCTTTCTTAGCAAGAATTTGCAAGGATTTTTCACCAGCATGTCCCAAACGCATATGCCACAGCTTTGTCGCCTCTGCATCCTTCTTGCTACTAGATGTTGCAGTTGCTACTGTCCCAACCACTGTACTACCTTGATAGTAATACAGATTATTCTTTCTCACGCCTTTCAACATCACAAGTGCTCCTGAAGTTGCTTTGAGAATTCCATCTCGCATCATCACAACTAGGCCTTTTGACTCTAAGGCCCCCAAAGAGATGAGATTCTTCTTCAAATTCGGAACGTACCGTACATCCTTCAAAACTCTTGTAGATCCATCATGATTCCGCAGCTTGATTGAACCTATCCCAGCTGTTTTACATGGATTGTCATTGCCCATGTAAACAACTCCACCATCACGTTCTTCAAAATCGAAGAACCACTCCCTGATGGGAGACATATGGTAGGTACAACCGGAATCCAAAATCCACTCGTCTGGATGGGATGTTGAAGGTGATGCCACCAAAGAGACATCTGACTCTGCATCACTTTTGCATTCTGCAACATTTGCATCTTGCTGAGCCTTCCCTTTATTCTTCAACTTTGGACAGTCTTTCTTCCAGTGCCCTTTCTCATGACAGAAAGCACACTCATCTTTGGCAACTCTGCTCTTCGACTTTGATCTTCCTCTTCTCCCCTTTGACTGGCTCTGCTGACGACCTCTCGCCACTAATGCTTCATCTGCTGTAGCTACTTTGTTTCTCATTTTATCTTGTTTTCTCAATTCATGACTATACAATGCAGAACATACAGCATCTAAAGATACATTCTCCTTCCCATGAAGTAAAGTAGTTTCTAAGTGTTCAAATTCATCGGGAAGAGATGACAACAACATCAAAGCCAAATCTTCATCTTCAAATTTTACATCTAAATTTAACAGGTCTGCTACTAATTGTTGAAACAAAGTGATGTGTTTATTCATAGTAGTACCTGGTTGATAATCAAACCGGAACAACCTCTTCTTCATAAGGAGCTTATTCTGACCACTCTTTTTCAGAAATTTCTCCTCCAACGCCTTCCACAATTTATGTGTAGAAGTCTCATTCTTGAATGCATACTTCTGCTCTCTGGACAGGCACGATCGAATTGTTCCGCATGCTAACCGATTTATGATACTCCAATCCTTATCTTCTATGTATTCTGGTTTCTTTTCTTCAATGGCGATGTCAAGACCCTGTTGGAAAAGGGAGTCCATGACCTCGCCTTGCCACATGCCGAAATGGCCATACCGTCAAATATCTCTACCGCCAACTTCAAACTTGACATTGGAAACCTTGCCCATGAGGACGAGGAAGTCGATGTCCCTTGTGTCATATTTGATGTAACACTATTTGTTGGTGGAACTTCTGATGCCATTACAGACTCGAATGATAGTATTCAATATAAACAAAATTACAAACAGACCTAGGACGAACCTTCGGCTCTGATACCACTTGTTGGGAAAACTCGGGTAATTTTCACTCAAGCTACAACTAGTGAATTGTACTGATTCGATAATTTCCAGGAAAAACTACTAAGCAGTCTCCTTAGACAAAATTATCATTCCAAATAAATTCCCAGGAAAGGCTGGAGGGGTCACAAATGGTCCCACTTAAAACCCAGTCTCCTAGACAGAACTTACTTGCACAGTATATTATCACAACCTAAACCCGTGTATACATGAATAGTACCATACACGTGAATAGAACAATACACCCAAATGAATAGTACAATACACTATAAATAAACCCGACAAATAAATATTGAATACTATACTAAAACCGAAAAGAAACAAATCAAATGCGGAATAACTAAAAGAGATAAGGAAAGAACACACCCGAAAAATTGATAACGGAGTTCGGCCAATTATGCCTACGTCTCCGAGCACTACTCACGCAGCCTGCTCTTTTAATTTGGGAGAAGAGAATACAAATTTTGGGATGATAAACTAGGAAGGGAAAGAGTCCTTTTATAGCATTAAGGAACTTCCCATCTTCCTTAACTAAGCAATGTGGGAGAAATTAAGCCAAAACATAACATATATATAATATTTTACCTATCAACAAAAGGAGAAAATAAATATATATATAGCCATACGACCCATGTTCCCCAACTTGCAATTGCTCAAAGAAGTTAGAAAACACCATGACCAATTGTCTGACAAACTCCACAAGTAGCCTAACATATATATACATTGAAAATAGAAAAGTTAAAGCGTTCGAATCAAGGCCCGGTCAATTAGTGTCGCAAAAAAACATATAGTTCGAATGGGTGAATACGACATATCAGGTTGTTTTAGGATGGTAAAGTATGTGCAACCTCAATAAATATATTATTTCTTGATTACTATTATAATAGCAATATGTATGACAATAATAACAACTAGTAAGTTAGACACACTCGATATGCATATAAAATAAAAATAAAATATAATTTAATTATATATTTAAATTATGGATATAAAATTAGAATACTTTTGCATTTTATACATTATCATATATTTTTAATTAATTTTAATGTATGTATTTTATTAAATTTATTGTAGAAAAATAGTTTAAAATAAGAAGATTAACAAATAAATAAGAAATAAAAAGTAAAAAAAAAGAAGATAAAAGAGATGAATATATATATATATATATATTGATAGAGGAGAGAGAACGAGAAAAGAAATAAATTAAAAATATGTTAATAGCGGGACAGGAGAGATGAGAGAATATCAATGAGATAATGGAGAGACCAAAGATACCAATATAGTTATGATACCTTCAAGATCTTTATTAACAGTATACATTTTTATAGAAAAATAGTTTAAACTAAAAATAAAATTATAAGATTAACAAATAACTAAAAAATAAAAAGTGAAAAAAACAAAAAGATAAAAGAGATGAATAATATATACATATATATATTGGTAGAGGAGAGATGAGAAAAGAAATAAATTAAAAATATGTTAGTAATGAGAGAGGAGAAAGAATATAAATGAGATAATAAAGAGACCAAAAGAGAGCAAATACACCGATTTAATTATTAGACCTTTTAGGTGCTTTATTAATAGTATAGATCAAAATAAAAATAAAATAATAAGTTTAAAAAATGAAGAAGAAATAAAAAGTGAGAAAAAAAATATAAGAGATGAAAAGACATATATGTATTGATAGATGTGAGAGAAGGAGAAAAGAAATAAATTAAAAATACATTAATAGTGAGAGAGGCTTGAGGAGTGATGAGAGAGATGAGAGAGAATATAAATACAACAATGAAGAGATCAAAGCTAATGATGTAGTTATTAGATCCCCTAAATAGGTACTTTATTAATAATATAGATAGTATGTATACATGTACAACTTTTTAGAGGGCAAATCCCACATTTGGTCCTTAAAATTTTAAATTAGAAACACTTTAGTCCCTTATGTTTTGAAAGAAATATTTTAGGGCAAATTGCATAAAACCCATCTGTGGTTTCGGAAAATTGGACGTTGCTATCCTTTTTCCGTCCAAACTAACGACGAGTCAGTGCACGCACGTCAGGTGCGAGTATTTATATAATTAAATCATATTTTACTTCCAAATAAATATTTAATTTACTAAAATACCCTTAAACTTTTAGTTAATTAATTAATTTATTTATTCTTCATTTTTTCAAAATTTTATTTTATTTGTTCTTTTTTTTTCTCTTTCTCTTTCTTCTTCTTCACACTCCACCACCACTTCCACGCCGCCGCCGCCGGTGGGACCACCGGCACCATCAGAACCGCCTCCGCCACCTTCGGAAACCCCACGAAAACCATCTTTTCCTTCCTTCCCTCCACCCACCTTCTTCCTCCTCATTTTTCCATCGCCGTCGCCACCCCCTTGGTCTCTACCACTGTTCGCATCCTCTCCCCCCGCCACCGCCGCCTTCTCACCTTCTTTCTCCTCATTTCTCCATCGTCATCGCCACCTCCTTGGTCTCTACCACTGCCCGCATCCTCTCCTCCCACCATCGCTGCCGCCACTTTCTTTTTCTCTTCCAGATCTGATTCCCCCTTCCCCCCCCCCCACCACCACCACCACCGCTGCTTCTTCCTCGTCGTTCACATCTTGTTCCTCCCTCCAAACACCAGCTTATTCTTCCTTTTCTTCTCCACTCATCTCCTTCACCAATTTTAGATCCAAGTGTGTGTGAGTGGGTATAACCCCCTCTCCACCCATCTCCTTCTTCACCCAAGTTTTAGATCTAAATGTGCGTAATTGTGTGTGTGATTTTGTGTGTAAGAGTGTGTGTGTGTGTGTGTGTCTGATTCTTTGTTTTTGTGTGTGTTCATTTGTGTACAGGTGTGTGTGTGTACGTGTGTGTGTTTCTGTGTACAAGTGTGTGTTTGTGAGTGTGTGTTTTTGTGTGCTGGTGTGTGTGTGTGATTTTGTGTTTTTGTGTGTGTGTTTTTGTGTGCTGGTGTGTATGTGCTTGTGTGTGTGTGTGTGTGTGTGATTTTGTGTTTTTGTGTGAAATTGTGTGTGTTTTTATGCCTTTATAATTTTTATATTTTTATATTATAATTTTGTTATTTATGTATTATATTTTTTTATTGAACAATTAATATGGAAGGTTGATTTTTTAAACCAAGATCTAATGGTTCATAATAGCGAGGGCATAACGGACATTAAAATTTAACGCTGTTAACTTTGAATTAACGACAGGGGGACGTGAGCATAAATTTAAAAAATAGAGGGTGTTTTTCCATATTTTTAAATCATAAGGTACTAGAATCCAATTTTGCAAAATCACAGGTAGATTTTATGCAATTTGCCCAATATTTTAATCCTTGAAGTTTAATTACAGTTTCATGCTAGTCCCTCATTTGATTTTCCAATGCATTCTAGTCGAAATTTAAGGGCAAGTGCGCTAATTAACATCTATTTTAAGGGCCAATACTAAAAGTAGTCCCCTAACTTTTCATATTGGAACATTTGAGTCTAACTTGTTCAAATCTAGAAATTACAGTCCATCAAATTAATATTTTGTCCCATGTTGGTCATTGAAGTTAGTTTTTGATGGATATTTTACCCAAAAATAATGCATACAAAGGGGAACATACATTTTTTAAGGGAAGAAATGTCAATTTGCAATTTTCTTTTGCACATTAGTCCATAATTTAAATATGAATGACTAAAGTGATTCTGTATCATGATGGACTATTATAGCAGTAACTCTTTTTTTCTTTCGTTTTTCTCAAATAATTTCGATTTGTTTGAGTTCATTTCTATTTTTCATTTTCAATTATCTTTAAATATAAAAATGCCTATGGAAAGAAATTAAAATAGGAAGATCATTTTTATTGATTTTTACGTGAAAATGAAAATCTACTTAGATTAATGTCTAAAATATTAGTTCTATAAAATCAAAAAAATAATATTTTAATATAACATAGTAATAATTAAATATGGATCTTAGTAGAGCTTTTCCGTCACATCAGTTAATTAATATTAGAAAATTTTCTTATTGAATTTATCGTAAGTTCTATCCGAATTACAGAATAAAA
>CM047874.1:6605947-6621238 GCA_026212405.1 Petrea volubilis | reverse complement strand
GGAGTCAAACTAGAGACCTCTTGGTAAATAGCCTAACGTGTTGCCACTAAGCTATGAAGTGCTTCTTGGTCAATTTTGAACATCCAAAATATTTATATATATATATATATTAAATTTTGTTAACAAATTTTACTAATTTATATCTATTAAGTGAATATATTTTATTAATTCATACTTATTAAAATTTAATTAATAATATTAAATTGTAAAAATTATAATTCTTTCTAATTTAACTTTTACCCACAAATAAATTTGTGATAAAAAATCAAAATTAAAAAAAAATTGTAACTATAACCTTATCAAAATTTGAAAGTTTTCATCGATTATTTCGACTCAATTTAAGAAATTTAAAACTCAATATTTTTCAAATGAGAGTAATTAATCAATTGAATTAATTGGATATGGAAAACTAAGAGCTTTAATGGAAAAGTTCAAATTGATCAATTACTTGTTAGTACTTTGATTTGCTTTAATGTCATATAGTGCTTTATTGCATTCACCTTTAATATTTTGACAAGTAATGTGCAATTAATCTATCTTTGAGCTTTTTTATTGTCTTTTTTTCTTAATATATGTTATGCCTTATCTATTGATGTTTTTTCTGGAACAAGCTTTTATCTTTTGAATATAATAATAAACTAATATCTATATATAATAATTTATAAACTTTAAAAGTATTCAATGCCATGTGTAATTAAGTACGTATGAATAGTTTTATTATCCTCTATTTTTGACACATATGGGGTTATAGTGATTTTTAATTTAATTTATATAAAAGTACGATTGTTTATCATTATCCAAAAGATAAATATAACAACTATCTAAAATCTAAGACAAGAGAAGTAATATTTCAATTCCAATTAAAGGATAAAATTAATATTTTATCTAAAATTTATGATTTACTATATTTTTAAATTATTAAAATTATTTATAACTTACTTTTATACTAACCAAAAGAAATTTCCATAATTATATAAAAAAAATAAATCTTGAAATCGTATATAATCTATTATGAACTGAATTTCTAATATACTTATTTATTGATTATTTTACTACAATATGATTTTAGAATTTTATATTTTACAAAAAAGGTTACTTATTTTGTTTTTGTTGACTTATTTTTTGTCTAACAAAAATTTATTATAATATACAAATAAAAATACTTCAGTGCCGTGCCAATCACTTGTTGGATTTGAGATTGAAAGCTATTAATTTATTTAGGTAAAAAATACTTTATATATATGGGTAGAATTTAGCATTTCAAATTATATCTCTTAATGAATATTAACCACCCTTGAACAATAATTATATATATTTCGCTACCAATTAGTTATCTTGACATCAAATTTTGTTATTATTTTATCATCACCTTTTTCCACCACTACATATACATTACTAATGCACTTGTTATCACAATTGCATTTATAAAACTATTTTCTTTAATTATAAATTTTTGTCACTTAATATATACAATTAATAATAAATCTTATTATATTACTTAATTATTGCAATAAATTTGTTTTTTTGTAGCATCTTATTGAAGCCTAATATAATATGCACATGAATTTTATATATATATATATATATATTTAGCCACGGATTTTTCTATGACTAAATCTCAAATAACACTTTTTTTAATTTTTACCCACGAAAAATCCGTGGCTAAATGTGAAAATAAAACTTTTTTTATTTTTTAAAATTTTTATATTTTGCCCCAGATTTTTTTGTGGCTAAATCTCAAATAAAATTTTTAATTTTTTTTTATTTTTAAGCCACTGAAAAATCCGTGCCTAAATCTGAAAATGAATTTTTTTTATTTTTTAAAAATTTTTATATTTAGAGATAGATTTTTTCGTGGCTAAATCTCAAATAAAACTTTTAAATTTTTTTTTAGCCACAGAAAAATCTATGGCTAAATGTGAAAATAAACTTTTTTTTATTTTTTAAAAATTTTTATATTTAGCCACGGATATTTTCGTTGCTAAATCTCAAATAAAACTTTTTTTAAATTTTTTTTATTTTTTAGCCACAAAAAAATCCGTGGCTAAATGTGAAAATAAACTTTTTTTATTTTTTTAATTTTTATATTTAGCCACAGATGTTTTGGTGGTTAAATCTCAAATAAAACTGTTTTTTTATTTTTTTATATTTTGGCCACAAATTTATCCGTGGCTAAATGTGAAAATAATCATTTTTGTTTTTTTAATTTTTATATTTAGCCACAGAAAAATCCATGGCTTAATCTCAAATAAAACTTTTTTTAATTTTTTTTATTTTGTCCATAGATTTATCTATGGCTAAATGTGAAAATAAATGTTTTTTTGTTTTTTTTAATTTTTATATTTAGCCACAGATTTTTCCATGGCTAAATCGCAAGTAAAACTTTTTCTAAATTTTTTTTTTATTTTTGCCCTGGATTTATCTGTGGCTAAATGTGAAAATAAACTTTTTTTATTTTTATATTTAGCTACGAATTTTGCCATAGCTAAATCTCAAATAAAACATTTTTTATTATTTTATATTTTGGCCACAGATTTATCCGTGGCTACGTGTGCAATTTTTTTTAAAAAATAATAATTTTACTTAGCCACGGATTTATCCATGACTAACTTTTTAAAAAAAAAATTAATAATCGTAGCCATGTATTCTTCCGTGGCCAAAAGTCAAAACTTTTTAGTTGACTTTTCCAAATCGAACGTTTTCATCAATTTGTTTAGACGGAACCGTACAATTGGAGTAATATAACTTGAAAATTACTCAATATAGTTGAACTAATTGTTTTAATCAATTTTTTTGATAAATTATTACAAGTTAATTGATGTCAGTATACAATTGTTACTAAACTATGAAGTCATTCATATATATCACTAGAAACAATAACATATTTCTTGCTATAAATTGGAATATTTAACTAATAAAACAAAATTTATTCATGGATATTATAAAATATATTACTTATGATGAGAATAATATGAATTTGAAATGGTTTAAACCAATATATCTCCTGAAAAGTAGGATCGAACGATATTGTATATAAGTTAGTGACGGAATTAGTGACAGAAAAGTTGTTGGGAAGAGAATGATCTCTTGGTGACAGAAATTTCATGGCTAATTCCGTCGCCACTTAATCAAAAATTAGTTGCCAACTTTGCAGCCCATCCAGCTATGGATTTTTCCATCGCTAGTTTTTATCGTTAAGTTTTGAAATCCGTGGCTAGATCCATAGCTATTGGCAACTGATTTTGTCCGTGGCTAAAATCCGTGGCTATTTTGCTATTTTCTAGTAGTGTTTTTGTTTGATTGTTTTTTTTAATTTTTCCAAGATACTTGTTTTAAATTAAAAAAAGAACATTAATTGAATGAATTTTCATTAACATATATTAAAAATTATTGCAATGAATTTATTGGTGTTAGTGAATTATCTATCAAATGGGTACATCTAACGAAAATTGAACTGAGCCTCCATTTCTAGCTTCTTCGATCAAATGAATTGGCGAATGCTCCATTACATTGAAAAAACTAGATGAAAAAACGCTTTCCAATTTGCATATTATGACAATAATGTTTTCTTCCATCTTGTCCAAGTCGGCATGCCTTAATGTGCTAGAACATAAGTCTCTGAAAACTTAATTCAGCAAGTGGTTTACATACCTCATCGGGCAACTCTTTGACGGCAATAGGCAACAGCTGTTCCATAAAAATGTGACAGTCATGACTCTTCATGTCATGCAATTTCACTTGATGTAAGTCAACATAGCGACTCAAGTTGGACGAATAACCATCCGGCATTTGAAGTTTCTTTAATCCACTCACCAATCATCCGTTTTTATTCAAGAGTAAAGGTATACTTCGCCTTTGGTTTTCCCCATTGTCCATTGGACTTTTGGACCAACTGTAACTCAGGTCGCCTACATAGCTCTTGCATATCTAACCTTGCATTTGCATTGTCTTTAGTCTTACCTTGTATATCCATAACAGTGTTAAAAATATTGCCAAACACATTCTTCTCAATATGCGTTACATACAAATTATGCCATATTAAGAGATGTTTCCAATAAGGTAAATCCCAAAAAATACTTTCTTTTGTCCAATTATGTTCGATACCATAACTAGATGGCTTCCCTATATTTAATTGTTCTGTTATTTTTGGCAACCATTGCACATCATCCCACACCTCAACCATTGCTAATAGTCACGAATTAGCCACGGGTAGGCCGTGGCTAATCCGTGGCCAATTAATTTTTTTTTGATTTAGCCACGGATTGGCCATGGCTAACCTGTGGCTATTCCATTGTTTAATTATTCATTTTTTTTATTTGTTCTCGTTTTAATATGTTTTTTGAATACAAACGTGTAATTTGTTTTTATAAGTACTGTATTATATATAATAAATATTAATCCTCATTTAATTTACTATTACTACTCAAATAAATCTTTTAAATTGTTATATAATTGAATCATGATACGTTTGTGTGTTGAATATCAATTCGAACGACCAATTATCGTTCCAATTATTTGATGATATTATAATGTTCTATTGAGTTAAATCAAAACTTAAGTTTCATAATTATTTGTTTAGACTTCATCACTTTATTATAATATCACAATTGATTTTTACTATATATATGTGTATATATATATTATGATCGCTTGTATATATATACAAGTTAATTATTTGGTTTTAAAAGTTTATAATTGATCAATTGCCATAACTTATACTATATTTTTATTTATATATATACTTATACTATATAGAGTTGTTAGCCACGGTCTAGTCGTGGCCACGAATCGTGGCTAACAACTAGCCACGGTCTAGCCGTGGCCATTAGCCAGGACCGGGTCGTGCCCACGGACCGTGGCCATTAGCCATGGCCTGAACGTGGTTATAGGCCACATATAATTTTTTTTTCTTGATTCTGATTTGATTCGAACTCTTGACTTCTTGGTTGTGAATAGAATATCAAGTCATTATACCACTTTAGTTTTTTGTTAAAGAATTAGTTGTCTCTGCACTTAACTAATATAAATTATGCGAAATTCTAAATATAAATTATCTAAATAAATTTTTGTGATAATTTTTATTTTTGCTATTAATTTATTAAATATTTGTTATAATTTACAAATTACTAGTTCAATTACTAAATACTTTTCAATATAAAAAAAAAGACAAAGATTAGGAAAAAAAATAAAGAACTGGACCATGACGCATAATAAAATTTTGTTTTGCATGTGCATTGTACGCGGACACACTATCTTCCCACAATACCTTCAACTCATCAATTAGTGATTGCAAATATATATCAATTTTCACTTTCGGAATTTTAGGACCAGTAATTATGCATGTCAAAAACATACATGGCATTGTCATACACATTTCAGAAAGCAAATTATACGGTGTAATGATTTATACGACATAATGATTACTGGCCAATAAGAGTATGACTCGGCAGATTGGGAATACGACGTGAATCCATCAGCATACAAAGCAAGCCGCACATTTCTAGGGTCACTAGCAAAATCGGGATATACTTCGTCAAAGTGTTTCCAAGAATTCCCATCTGCTGGGTGACATATAACAGTCTCAAGTCGTCGATGCTCTGCATGCCATCTCATGTGTGGTGTTGAACTCAAAGATGCACACAAACGTTTTAGTCGTAGAATTAGAGGCAAATAGTGTATCCTATTTACCGGGACTTATTTTGCACACACATGACCCCCATTATCACGTTATCTTGGAGCACCATAGAAATTGCAATTCACCACATCTGCAATATCTTTGTAGTATAACATGCAACCACTTCCGCAACAATCTATTTTCTTACTAGTCAATCCCAACTTTTTTACTAATTTTTGTGCCTCGTAAAAATTTGTTGGCATTTTATGACCAGAAAGCATTACTTCTAACATCAATTGGATGATTTTGTCAAGTCTATCTTGTGATACATAGTAATCACTTTTTGTAATCAACAACCTTGCAGCAACAGAAAGTGGAGAATGATCTATACATCCAGGCCATACCTCTTGGTTAAACTCATTCAAAAGGTCAAAAAATTTTTGAGTATCAGGATTAGGTCACTCCCCAAAATCATTTGGTATTTTACCCCCTACCTCTTGCCTAGCAGCATCAACACATATTTCATCATATCTTTGCAGTGGGTCATTTTCTGTACCACTACTTGATGCGCCAAGGAATACTATAGAGGGTTGGACCTCACCGTGCTCTATCCAATACCAATAATTTGGTTTAAAATCATTTGTTAACAAATGTACTGCAACATCATCCAATTTTAACAAAAGCCATTTTCTCTCACATTTCTTACAAGGATACTGAATTTCCCCATACTTAATGTAGTCCGGACAACTCTTTTCTTTTTCTATAAAGTTCATAACGCCATCATAATATGCTGGTAGAAGGCCTCATCGACTAGGATAAGTCATTGTATACATTCACGTTCTGTGTTCAGGAATATACATCCATAGGCACCACTTAAGTTTATAAGTTTATTGTTATTAATCATTTTTTAAAAAATTTAACCAAACAATCATTTCCTATTATTTAATCAAACATGCTTAATTTAGTGTTATGGATTGATTTGTACAACATACACTAAACAATCATTCCATATGAAACAAACAATCATTTCATTCCATAAACACAAAATTAATCAAGTGTATATTGAACATCAATAAACATGAATAACAAAATATATTATTATTATTATTATATATATATACATCGAATATGTACCATCCCCTTATTTCTCCATATCACACAAGCATATAAAAGCCAATAGCAAACAATGGGAAAGCTCCACTTCTTCCCTCAATTCCCGTTCTCCATCCCCACATCACGGACTAACCTATTAACTATGAACTATCTAATTATATACATATATACATATATACTTCAAAGTTAGTCGTACTTACCTTTGTAAAGTAGAAAAAACAAGACTGAAAATGGGATCAATTTCTACCCCAATACCTACAACAAATACAAAGGTCCAAATATTACAAAATAATCAAACACCCAACTTTAAATAACAACATATTTTCACATAACACATACAAAATTCGTACACATAACAAATTAAGATCAATTACCAAAATTCACAATATGTTTTCACACATTCACATCAAATTTGGCATAACTTTTACAAATTCACAAATTAAAATAAACTACTAACAAAATTTAATTACTAAAAAAATAAAAAAAATTAAAAGCTTACAATATGCGGCAGTGGCGGTGGCTAGAGCGGCGGGAGGTGGGCGTGGGGGCAAGGGGCAGGGGGCTGGGGGGAGTTGGGCAGGGGGTGGAAGGTGGGCTCGCGTGGGAGTGGTGAGGGTGGCATGGGGCTGGGGGAGGGCGGCGCACAGTTGGGGGAGGTGGGGGGAAAGAAAGAAGAAAAAAGAATGGGAAGGGGGAAGTGGAGGTAGGGGTTTAAATTTAGGGGTAATTTTAGCGCAAATTTCGGCAGAAATTTCACTGAAAATAATTAATTTTTTTTTTAAATTTTGTAAATTTTCGATGGAATATTCGCTGAAAATAATTATTTTTTTTAAATTTTGTAAATTTTCAGCTGAATTTCCGCCGAAAATAATTTTTTGTAAATAATATTATTTTTTCGATGGAATTTCGAATGAAATTCCACCAAAAATAATTAAATTTTTTTAAAAATTATAAAAAAATATTTAAATAAAATAATATATATGAATCTTTCATTATAACGAACCATTTAGTAATTTGACAAGTTTGCCAATCGCTTATGTCTAAATATTCAAAAAGTGTTATGGATTTAGTAATTTAATAATACTCTATTCTCTTAATCATTGTTTTTTAATTTGATTGCTTTATTTGTTCCATAAAATATGTAGTTTTAAAAATATTTCTCTTAACTTATAAGATATACCTTCCTTACAATCCTGGAAGAAAATTCATTAGTCATTTTCGTAATGTCTTTAAAAATATATAACTTTTAATACATAAATTTTTAAAACTCAAATATTGCAGTAACTTATTAATTAATTACTCATACGGGTACTTTTGACAAATAGTTCAATAATTAATGTTATTAATCTATTTAGTCAATCATTGTACAATAACTAATTTAAACAAAATGTACACCAATAAATAACTTCAAAAAATAAAGAAAGGCAAACATGATCCGAAAAAAACATTTGAAAAACATAACATTTAGTATTTTTTTAAATTAAAAGTCAACATGATGTTCAATTTCTTTTTAAAAAAAAAATTCAAAAAAACATAAAATGAATAAAAATAAATTCCTTTTTTCCAGTTGATATTTCGTTCTTTTTAATCTTTTTTTTCAAATTTTCGGTAGAATTTCCGTCGAAAAATTAAATTTAATGATTTTTTATTTTTTAACTTTTTCGGTCGAATTTTTCGCTGAAATTTAGTCGAAAACTTTAAAATTTACTATTTTGTTTCAAAAAAAAATTTGGCAGAATTTTCCACTGAAAATTTTAAAATTTAATATTTTTTAATTTTTAAATTTTCGGTGGAATTTTCAGCCAAAAATCCACCAAAAATTTTAAATTTTAATAATTTTTTTATTTTTAAAATTTTTTGGCCGAAAATTCCGCCAAAAAATTTCGCGCATTTCCTTGTAGTGTAGGAGATGATGAAACACTATTTTGCAATTGAAGATCAGCAGCTATGTGCCTCTCTCATGCATTTTCTTTCAAGTATTTGATGGAACATCGTTTATGTGGTCAAAAGTGAACCAATTCGTACATTATGAGACTTAATTCGAGAAGGTTAATGTTTAGAACTCAATTTGAATTCTTTTGTTTTATCATTAGGGGTGTTCATTTTGTAAAACCTACAAAATCAATCAAATCAAAACTTTAACAAACCAAAAGTTCGATATGCGGATCAAATATCATTTGAAATAAGATGTCCAAACGCTAAAAAATGGGTGGCGTATAGGATGAATAATTTAGTTAAATTAATGTGTTTTACATGTATATAAATTTTTAAATAATTTTTGATTTTAAATGAGGATTTTTGTCATTATATATAATTTGTCTAGAATATGTTAAAAATGGTGAACAAGAATAATTTGGAGTTTAATTAGTGAACAAGAACCATATTCAAGAAAAAGAACAAAGTTAAATAGCTTCAAGGACTTGAGATTTCAAATGATCTATTTCCCTAAAGGATTACCAATTTGTCCTGACAAAATTATGGTGATCAAGGCCACATATCATCACCAACTATCAGTTAGTCTACCGAGAAGAGGTTTTTGATCCCTTAAACAACATTTAGGGTCCAAATCACAGAGTTGTGGATAGAACAATTGGATTGGGAGGGCCAATCCCATAATAGGTCTCCGCAGTACCTGATCCGAATCAGTCATCTAATGTGCCGGAATCGAGTAGCTAAGACAAAAAGGAAAGACCACATTTCATCAAGATCTATTCTATCCTTCTGAGGTTACCAAAAAGTTTTATAAGACAATTTTGGTAAGCTATAAGTTGTCAAGATTCACATTCTCTAACAAATTGTCAAGATTTATATTCTTAATTTAATTGCCAAGATTTGCAAGATTTGTATTTTCAAAAAGTGGCACGATACGTGTATCTATAAAAAGTTCTCAAGATGTGTATTTCAAGATATTGTTAAGATTTGTCTCTTCTCAAAATTTGTATTTTTAGGATTTAAAAGAGTTATAGAATTCCTATAATCGCATAAATAGGTCTTAGTGGATTGTGGAAAGCATCTAAGTTCTATCTTAGTTTTAGTTTTAAATTAACTTAGTTTATATTTTATCACTTATATTATTTTCTTTTAGTATTATTCATGGCCATGTGTGGCTAAATTTTCTATTTTCAGTTGAAGGTTAATTTAAAGTTGATATTCTACACAGGATTGTGAAATCTAAACATTATTCTCTATCTCTTTAATTTCAGCAGTATTTAATATATTTTTTGTTTTAATTGGGAAAGACCATCCCCCATTGTTGTTTTATAATTTGTTCAACACTACTAGAATTTTTGTGACCGATTTTGGCCTAAACGATCACAAAAATAGGTTTGTAATCGACTCTGTGACCAACAAAATTGATCGTAAAAACCTTTGTCACAATTTTTTGTGATCGAATCTATGACCGACTGAGATTGCAACCGACTTCTATGGCCAATATATTCAGCCACAAAAAAAAAAAAACCCTTAGTGATCAAAATTTCAGTCACAAAAATAAATAATGACCAAATTTTCAGTCACAAAATTTGAAATGAATTTAATAGAAATTTTATTAGTGACCGAATAATTGGTCGCAAAAGAAAAGAAATCTATGACCGAATATATGTCGGTCACAAGTTGCTGACAATTTTGTGAACGAAAATTTTACAAAACTTTGTGATAGAAAATTTTACATTATGACAAAATTTTGTTTTGCCGAGTAAAAAAAATATTTACAAAGTCGATGGTGATGAAAATAGTATTTTAATTGTCATCGTACGAATGAGCGACGACCTATAGTGACATCGTAGCAACAATAAAAATTATGTCATGAATCACGATGACAATATTTTTCATCATAAGGTTGTCATTAAAAGTGATAAGAATTATATAGAGTGCCAATTAAACTACCAAAGTTTATCACCTTCAATTCTTTTAGTGATAAAATAAAAATAATTAATCCCTCCATTCCCTTTAATTTGTCATTTAAAATTTTTTCACAGAGATTACAGAGAGCAATTAATAATAATAACTTTAGGTTACATTACTGAAATTCCCTTCAAGGGTTCTAATCTAATTATTGAGTTGTTAAGAGTCTTTTAGGAGTTGATAAAAGATATTTATTATAAGTTAAAGAAGTAAATTGGGAAAAAAACGATAAATGCTTCACAGAAAGTTGAAAATAACAAATGTTTTGGTAACAAATTTATTTGCTAAAGTCGCAATTAAAAAGGAATGAAAGGACTATTATTTGATAACTACTATCAACAAAAAATAAAAAGTTGTTATCACACAATATATATTATTTGCGATGCCAAGTAAGATCAGCAACTTGGCTCTTCGTCAATGTCTTTGGGTATGTTTGTTGGTATTGATGATGTGAAATTTCAGGGGTTAGAACTATTTTGTTGTGATTTTGAAGAAAAAGAACGAGGACCGGCAATTTCACACTATATGAATAGATATATATTTTTTTAAAATACATTTCACTCAATTACATTAATAACTCATTTATTAAAAATCAAATTAATCTATCCAGATTCAGAGCATAGATCTAACATTACAACAAATGCGATATTAAATGGCTATTTCATTTGCCTTCAAAACTCATAAAAATGCCGCCATGAATATATAAAGAAGATTTTAAAAATAACTAGTGTAGCTACAATCAAAAGAAGAAAAAAAATAGAAGCACTTATTTGAACTTGCACCCGTATACAAATTTTTAGAGACAAATTATAATATTTAAAGGCATATTTAAGTATACCTCCAAAAAATTGTCAATATCTACAAGCACGGTTAAAATTCAAAGCCTCCATAACACATATTTGGAGACCAATTTATACTTATCTCCAATTCATTTGCCCCCAAATTAATATATTTTAGTAGTGAAATTATTTTATTATAATGAAACAAATGAACTATTATAAAAGTAGAAATAAGATACACAAACTAAGACAAAAAAAAAAAAAAAAAAAAACAAAAAACAAAAAAATTTAGAAGTGGATTTGTTAATGATGACACTTGCAGGGGATAATATAGAATTAAATCATTTCGAATGAAAATTCATAGATAAAGCCTAGAGAGTGTTGTTTGTTTGTTACAAGGCTGAGTAAAAATATCCCACATCGAATATTTAGTCTTAACAATTCAAGTATAAATGTGGTTAAATGTGAAGTTAGAATAAACTAATTCACAAAGGACCACATATGGATAGCCCACACGTGCGCACTGCCCGCTCACTCGACCTGGCTCGGCTCGTGCCACGAGTTGATTGTCTTGATCTCAAACTTCTATTTTTACTGAAATTGCCCTCAGATAATAGTTTTAATTTAAAGTCTAAATTTTAAAATAATCGTTATAGAGTTAATTAACGTGGTTTGAGAAACTGTTGTGTTAACTTCAAACATGTTGGCCTGGTTGTCAACACATTTTCACGTGTTGCCTGTTTTGTGTCCAAGTTTAATGTCTGTCCGTTGGCAACAAGAGTGATTTTCACCAAATGTTAATATGCCAGCATTTATGCTAGCTGTCTCCTGCCTCTATATGAAATTGCCTCCTGGTTCCCTATAAAGACACAATACACAACAGAAATTACTAGTGTTAACATTATTCTATAAAATTGATCAATGTGGGAAAAATATACTTTTCTCTCAGCGCACCTCTGATCAAGTGAGATCAAGAATCAATTGGTTCTTTCGATATTGTGTGCTTTTGCGTGCATACGAGTTCTTGAGTTGATTAGCTTTCGAAGTGAGGTTTAAAGTAGCAATAAAGTTTGAAATGAATCTGTCAACTGTCTTATCTTGGAAGGAGTATCGCAGGTCCGTTGCATTAGTTAGTGGGACGAATATTTATTTAAGGCTAACCAGTTCAACCCGATGATTTAGTCATTGCAATACCAAATAAATACTGATAAATTTACTAAACTTTCTTGTTTATTTTTTTGTATTTGACATTGTTTTATTTCTTTTGGCTATGTGTTTTTCTTAAAACCGTTATTGCATTATGTGTATATTTTTCAAATAAATCCACCTACTTGAATATCTTATTTTTTGATATCTAGGTCATTGTTTTTCTAACAAAAAGGAAATAAGATACAAATGTTTTGGTGGATTTCAATTTCGTCAATTGAGATAGGACTTGAATGAAGTTGATTATTTTGTCAATTATGAACAAGGATAAACACATAAATTTCAATTTTGAGGTATATTATTATATATTTTGTAAAATATGAAAAATAATTTTATCATTTTTAAAAAAATAAAATTTATATAAATTTAAGAGAGGGACGACTGCCGATGCCAGTCCACTCGTTCTCTCCTTATTACGATAGATAGAAGTTTTGATAAAATTTCACATATTGCTTTCACAATATCGGGAAAAAAAACTTAAAATTTCTCTATCAAAACATTGAAAATTCATAGGACGTTCATTTTCCTCTCGAAGCATAGGGATGGAAACGGGGCGGGTTTGGTCAAACTCGGGATCCGCCCTGTAGGAAAATTTTTGGATTTAGGCTCGGACCCATTAGATCCTGTTTATATATTTAAAATCATTAAAAAAAATATGTTTTTTTAAGAAAATTAATATTATTACAACTTTCTAAACATGAAAAAATAATAGTATTATTAAAACTCTAATTATTTACAAATTTCTATGAACATATTTTAATTTTTGAAAAAGTAAACATCATTATCACATATTTATTTACACATATTTTAAAATCATAACTTAATTCTAATATTATATAATTATTTTTATATACAAGAGTATCGCATTTATTTTTTTTTTTATGTAACTAGTGTGTATTTATAATTCACTCGAGATCTTCTATTACAAATAGTATTTTATCTCTTATTCTAATATATGAATGTAGGTTAAGTGTAAAGATTTTAAGGCAAGTGTATAAGTAAGAAGATAATTTATACACAGACCATGGATGTGTATTATGGAATAAGAGATTAAACACCAATTTAAAATAGAAATATCTCCTATCGGTAATTAATTGCACTGTAAAAGACCAGATAGGATCCTCTATTGCAAAATGGTGTTTTATCTCATATTGTATAATTCACATTTATGTCATGTGCATAAAATTACTTTCAGCCTCGGAGATCTTCACACTTGGCGTATATTTAGATATTGAAATATGATATGAAACATAATTTACAACAAAAGATCTTGTATGATAAACGAAAATGTCAAATGATCGTGTCAAAGAAGATTCTGATTGACAACTTCCAAACGTACCGTGTGTATTACACTTAGCGTGTATTTGCCACCAAGCTTGTTTGGGTCAAGATTTTGACATCCATAGACTTGGGCACAATTTAAGAAGGCTCCTACATGCAGTCCCACCTCTTGTGTACCCATCTGTTTGTAAGCATCTGTGTTCCAAACATAGCTCGTTCAACAATTAACCATGGTGCTTCATCATCTTCTGCACCCCCTTCTCATCATATTTGCCTTATTTTCTACTACAACATCACCACAGAATTTCCCAATTGCAAAGCCCCACTGCCTTGAAAGTTGTGGCGACATACACATCCCGTTTCCTTTCGGCGCCATAGAAAATTGCTCCCTAAGCCTTCCTTTCTTCATGACTTGCAACAAAACTTTCACACCCTGGAAGTTGTTCTGGGCAGACAGCACAATACAAATCACAAATATATCGCTTGATGGTCAGATCAAACTCATGCATCCCATAGCAAGCCACTGTTATGCTCCCAATGGCACCCTTGTTTTCTCTTCCGTAGGATGGTTAAGGCTAGCCCAATACTTTACTTTTAATTATACAAATAACAAATTCACTATTGTAGGCTGTGATACAGTCGGCAGTCTTTCCTGGTGGCGGCTTGACTGCCGGACATACAAAACCGACTGCAGCGCAACGTGTTTCGGAATCGATGATCTGGAGGGAGGTACGTGCATGGGTTTAGGCTGCTGCCAGACTTCTATTCCTCAAAATGTTAAGAGAGTGGATATCGACTTGCAAAGTTACGACAGGTATACAAAGGTTTACAACATAACTAATTGCGGCTATGCTTTTCTCGCCGAGGATACTGCTTTCAGTTTTTCTCGTGAAAGTGTCAACAGCTTAAAGAATGTTAGTGAGCTTCCTATGCTGGTTGATTGGGCCATTGGGAGTGTGAAATCATGCGAGGAGGCCCGGATGAACTCCTCAGCTTATGCTTGTAGAAGTCGAAATTCTGTCTGCTTCGAGCCTGGCAATGGAGCAGGGTATCGGTGTCATTGCGCTGATGGTTATCAGGGGAATCCTTATCTGGATGACGGTTGTAGAGGTACATACATACATACATACATGATATATGGGGAAAATGCAAATTCTATTCCATTATGAGTTGAGTCATTTTGGACTGCTGAGTGCATAACAAAATAGTTGAGGTGTACTGTGGCTAAATTGAAATTAGAGTCATATTAATTAGGACCAAAATTGACAACTTTTAAAAACTTACAAGATGAGAACCCATCATGCAAACGTTAAGATCCAAAACAAGTCAACTTAATTACCATACGAAATTTGCAATTCTTATTTAGCCACTTGTTTCATGATTTTCTCCAAATGC
>CM047874.1:6552230-6605447 GCA_026212405.1 Petrea volubilis | reverse complement strand
GTGATGGCCTTTTACCATTCCTGTTCATAAGTAGAGATGGGAATAAGCGGTTTCATCTGCCAAGTCTGTGGCGTAGCTAGAAATTTGTGTCAACGGGTCTATTGATATTAAAAAAATCATATATATATATATATATGTATATATATTAACTTATTTTGATCAATTTTCTTTGTCGTAAACTCATGGAACAAATTCAGAGCCTGTTGGATAGACTTTGTTTTTTCAGAAAAGAAAGAGAATCACTTATGTTTTGCTATCAAACAAATACACAGTCCGAATTCTCTGCCACATAACCGTGCTACATCTTTTTCTCCACTCATCAATACATAACACGTGTATTGGTGAGGGGCCGAGATAAGGAAAGAGATATGGAAACAAAATTTAGAAGTCTCTTTCCTTATCTCAACCGTTCACCAATACACATGGCGTGTATTGATGAGTGGAGGAGGAGATGTAGCATAGTTATGTAGCAGAGGATCCGACCTGACAAATACAAGTGCTCTGCCCCCTTTTATTAGAGTCAGATTAGTTACAACAAAAAACTAATAAAATTGGCTAAACAAACTAAAGACGTACCACTAACTAATAAAAGCGTGCTTACCGTGTTGAATTCTCTACAGAATGTCGGTGATTTATATGTTTTTAACGTCTTGAATTCTTGATGCATGTTATTATATTTGTAATCCATTATTTGGGTAAATTAAACAGTAGAAAGGGAAGCTTATGTGCTTTTTATTTTTCTTCTTTAATAGCAAGTGCCCTCGGGTTCAGCTTTCTGATATTGCTTGCTGGCTGGTTGTATTTGGCACTTAAGAGAAAAAGCTCGAACAAGATGAAGCAAAAGTTCTTTCTCCAGAATGGTGGCCCATTGTTACAAGAGAAACTCATTAGTAAAGGAAGATCGCCAGATGCGATGAGGGTATTCAGTTCATCTGAGCTGCAAAAAGCAACCAATAACTTTGATAACAACATGATCATAGGCCAAGGCGGCTTTGGCACTGTATACAAGGGATTCTTACTAGATAATACCATAATTGCCATCAAGAAGTCAAAAAGAATTGATCCAAACCAAATCGAGCAATTCATCAATGAGGTGATTGTTCTTTCCCAAATAAACCATAGGAATGTAGTTAGTCTCCTTGGGTGTTGCTTAGAAACAGAAGTCCCCCTTCTCGTATATAAATTTATCAGCAATGGCACCCTTTCTACACATATACACAATCAGGCGAAGGCACGTCTTTTTAATTGGGATGTTCGTTTAAAGATAGCTGCGGAAATTGCTGGCGTACTCACATATTTACACTCTGCGGCTTCTACTCCAATCATACATAGAGATGTCAAGTCGGATAATATCCTTTTAGACCATACTTTCACTGCTAAAGTGTCTGATTTTGGAGCTTCGAAATTGGTTCCTCTGGATCACACTCAGTTATCTACTATAGTGCAAGGTACATTTGGTTACCTTGATCCTGAATACATGCAGACGAATCAATTGACTGAGAAAAGTGATGTTTATAGTTTTGGAGTAGTCCTTTTAGAGCTTCTAACCGGCAGAAAGGCGATAAGCTTTGATAAGCCCGAGAATGAGAAAAATTTAGCCAATTTTTTCCTTTCAATGTTTAAGCAAGAAAAGCTATTCCAAGTTCTTGATGAAAATATTTTGTGCGACAAAAATAGGGAACAAATAACAGAAGTCGCTAGGCTCGCGCAAGGTTGCCTAAATGTCAAAGGGGAAGACAGACCAACTATGAAAGAGGTCGCGATGGAACTAGAAGGGCTGAGACTCGGAGGAAGGCACTCGTGGACTCGAACTGATCACAATGCAGAAGAGATGGAATACTTGCTTGGTGAGGGATCAAGTAGCTTGGCAAGTGGTGATGGCAATAGCACAAGTGTCGGATATGATAGCCTTAAGGATCATGTTTTGTTACCAATTAGGGGAGGGAGATGAAAATGGATGGGCCTTAAAAGCAATGAAGTTACTAAAGTGAAACGTTTTGAAATAGAGGATCTAAACTGTAAGGGGTGCATACATAGCAAGGACGACTCGGATTTCTGTTATATTAATTAGCTAGACTTGTACAATAATAGCAAGAGTGCTATGAGCTGATCTATGATTTTTTTTCATGGTCGGCTCAATCTTTTAGTATTATGTACTTTGTTCTAGGCTTGTTCCAAATATGGAATTTGTTGCAAGATTATTCAGAATATGTAATTATATGTTTGTTTTGTGAAATATATATCTTGAATTCAAAAAGTAAATAAACAATTCTTTTGTGATTCCAAAGACAGCTGCAGCCTACACCTGACTACTTTTCCTTACACTGCATTTCGATTTCATACTTTTCCATCTATGTTGGCAATATGTTCTGATCATATATATCGCCCGCTTACACACACACAATTAAGGAAAAAATAAAGAGAGAGAAAAATGTGTCATAGGGAAATCGTATTTTCCATCGCATGAAGTAGGTCTTTTTGAATGTGAGACCCATACAGTACGACTTTGTAACATTGAATCCTATGATTAATTTGCTAAACTTTTCTCACTTTAGGCTATGCTTGGAAGAAGAATTTTGGTGAGGAAAAGTGGAAGGAAAATGAAAATGATCAAAAATAAAAACATAGAGTACTATCCTTTGAAGCAAAGAATAAATTTTTCATCATATTTTCCTTATCAAAATCTTAGAACCAAACGGAGGGTTAGTCTCACAAAGATTTTGAAAAATAATTAATGGCAACAAAATGTGACTAACTCGTAGCTAACTTTCAGAACAGGCTTAGAGAATGAAAAAAATAATCATCATTTCACAAATAGAGCCGGGTTTAGTGAAAATCCATCTCAATTTTTAAAAATCAAACACAGGACATTCCCCCCCCCCCCCCTTAAAAGAGTGTGGTTACGGTAATGTGCCTCTCTCATTCATTTTCTTTCAAGTATTAGATGGAACATCGTTCATGCGGTCCAAAGTGAACAAATCTGTACACTATGAGACCTAATGTGAGAAGGTTAATGTTTTGAACTCAATCTGAAAAGAACCTATTCTTTTGTTTAATCACGAGGGTGTTCATCTTGTAAAACCAACAAAATCAATCATTTTGAAGATCGCCAGATGTGATGAGGATATTCAGTTCATCTGAGCTGCAAAAAGCAACCAATAACTTTGATAACAACATGATCATAGGCCAAGGTGGCTTTCGCACTGTATACAAAGGATTCTTACTAGATAATACCACAATTGCCATCAAGAAGTCGAAAAGATTTGATCCGAGCAATTCATCAACGAGGTGATTATTCTTTCCCAAATAAACCATAGAAATGTAATCAGGCTCCTTGGATGTTGCTTAGAAACAGAAGTCCCCTTTTTATCAGCAATGACACCCATTCTGAACATATACGCAATCAGACGAAGGCACGTCTTTTTAATTGGGATGTTCATTTAAAGATAGCTACGGAAACTGTTGGCGTCCATGCATATTTACACTCTACGGTTTCTACTCCAATCATACATGGAGATGTCAAGTCGGATAATATCCTTTCAGACAATACTTCCACTTTCGAAATTGGTTCCTCTGGATCACACTCAGTTATCTACTGTAGTGCAGGGTACCATTATAAGAAAATGAGTAAATTTGTGATAATATAATAAGTGATAATCAAAAAGTTGTCATTAATTATATAAATTTGGTGACAACAAATTGATGTTGTCACAAAACATAGTATGCACAATATCAATAATGACAACATATTGTTCAGAGGTGGCAACATAGTACAAAGTGACAATTTGTGACACACCAATTGTGACAACTTAGTGTTAGTGGAATCTTATCACAAAATTCTAATAACAATTTTTATTATCACCAAGTTGCCACTATAAGTATGTCACTAATTATTGATAGTGACAACTAAAACATTATTTTTTGTCACCATTGAGTGATATTATAACAACATAAAAATTATTGTCATCAAAAAAACTTAATTAGTAACAAAATAGAATGTATACTCACTTTATACAATTATTGGTGACAACTTTTATATTGCCACTTTTAAATCTTATCATTAATATTACTTTTTCTTGTAATGTACGTTTGGTTACCTTGATTCTGAATACATGTAGATGAATCAATTGACTGAGAAAAGCGATGTTTATAGTTTTGGAGTAGTCCTCTTAGAGCTTCTAACTAGCAAAAAGGTAATAAGCTTTGATAAGCCCAAGAATGAGATAAATTTAGCCAATTTTTTCCCTTCAATGTTTAAGCAAGAAAAGCTGTTCCAAGTTCTTGATGAAAATATTTTGAGCGACTAAAATAAGGAACAAATAATAGAAGTCGCTAGGCTCGCATAAGGTTGCTTAAATGTCAAAGGGGAAGACATACCAAGTATGAAAGAGGTCGTGATGGAACTAGAAGGGCTGAGACTCGGAGGAAAGCACTCGTGGGCTCGAAATAGCACAAGTGTCGGAAATGATAGCCTTAAGGGTCATGTTTTGTTACCAATATTTATCGTACGGAGATGAAGATGGATGGGCCTTAAATGCAATGAAGTTACTAAAGTGAAATATTTTGAAATAGAAGATCTAAACTGTAAGTGCTCAGCATACATAGCAAGCACGACTCGGATTTTTGTTATATTAGTCGGCTAGACTTGTACAATTATAATAGCAGTAGTGCTATGAGTTGATCTATAATTTTTTTCATGGTCATCTCAATTTATTAGTATTAGGGCGAATTACACTGACTACCCCTGAGGTTTGGCTAATTTATAAAAAACCCCTTACTTTTTTAAAAATTATCAAAAACCCCTTAAGGTTTCAAAAATATTACAAACTTATTCAAATTTTCCAAAATACCCCTTCCCTTTTTTTTGGCGATTTACACTGACCACCCTGAGATTTGATTAATTTACAAGAAACCCCCTATGGTTTCAAAAATTACCAAAACCCCCCAAAGTTATACCAATATTACAACTAGCACCTATTTAGGTTGACTTATTAACAATATTAAATCTTTTTTTCCCCTCTGTAATACTGTTATCATAAAATTTTCATGTAATAGAATTAAAAAAAAAATGTGATTATTTATTCAAATAAATATTCTGAATTTAATACATTAAAGGTATCTACCAACACATCAAGTATGTTATATTATCGCTAATACAGAACCAATTTTAAGAGAAATGAGTTAGAGTCTTCAAGCTAAATAAAGTTTTCAAGTGCATTATTTAATTTCAATTTTTTATTTCAATCAATGTTTATATTTCTCATTTCACATAATGGATATATACAATGCATATAATTATATTTTTCTCAAATATAAATTTAGCACATATTACGTATATTTAGTATAAATTCATAATATTAAATTCGGAATATTTATTTGAATCAGTAATCATATTTTTTTCCCAAATCTATTAAATTAAAATTTTATGATAACAATATTACAGAGGGAAAAAAATTAATATTGTTGATAAGTCAACCTAAGTAGGGGCTAGTTGTAATATTAGTATAACCTCAGGGGATTTTTGGTAATTTTTAAAACCACAGGGGGTTTCTCGTAAATTAGCCTAATCTCAGGGTGGTCAATGTAAATCACCCAAAAAAGGGGAAGGGGTATTTTCGAAAATTCGAATAAGTTTGTAATATTTTTGAAACCTTAATGGGTTTTTGGTAATTTTTGAAAAAGTAGGGGGTTTTTCGTAAATCAGCCAAACCTCAGGGGTGGTCAGTGTAATTTTTCCTTAGTAATAATTATGTAATATGTTCCAGTGTTGTTCCAAATATGTAATTCATGTGTCTTTTGTGAAATATATATCTTGAATTCAAAAGAGTAAAAGAGTCTATTGTGATTGCAAAGCCCGGCTTCAGACGTACACCTGACTACTTTTCCTTGAACTGCATTGCGATTTCATACTCTTCCATCTATGTAGGCAATATGATCTGATATATATCGCCCGCTTACACACACACAATGAAGGAAAAAATAAAGAAAAAGAAAAATCTGTCTTAGGGAAAATCGCATTTGCCATCGCATAAAATAGGTCTTTTTGAAATTGAGACCCATACATTACAGCTTTTTAACATTGAATCCTATGATTAATGGGCTAAACTTCACACTTTTAGGCTCACAAAGATTTACAAAATTAATTAATGGCAACAAAATGTGACTGACTCGTAGCTAACTTTCAAAACGGGCTTAGAGAGGGGGCAAAAAAAATCTTCATTTCACAAATAGAGCCGGATTTAGTGAAAATCCATCTCAAGTTTTGAAAATCAAACACAGGATTTTTTTTTTTTTTCATCTCTAAAACAGTGTGGTTTCGGCAATGTGCGTCTCTCATGCATTTTCTTTCCAAGTATTAGATGGAACATCGTTTATGGGGTCAAAAGTGAACAAATTTGTACATTATGAGACCTAATGTGAGAAGGTTAATGTTTTGAATTCAATTTGAAAAGAACCTATTCTTTTGTTTTATCACTAGGGGTGTTCATTTTGTAAAACCAACAAAGTCAATCAAATCAAATCAAAACTTTAAAAAACCAAAAGTTCGATATGCGGATCAAATATCATTTGAAATAAGATGCCCAAACGCTAACAAACGGGTGGTCTATCGGATGAACAATTTTGTTAAATTGATCTGTTTTACTTGTATATATTATTTTAAATTAATTTTTGCTTTTATATGAGGATTTTCGCCATTATATATACACTAGAAGAAAAAATACGATTTTTGGCAGAATTTCAGCTAGAAATTCTACTGAAAAATTAAAAAATATTAAAATTTAAATTTCTGGCAAGAAATTTTGTAGAAAATTTAAAAATATTAATTTTTAAATTTTCGGAGGAATTTTCCTAGAAAATTCTAAAAAATATTAAAATTTAAAGTTGTCTAGAATATGTTAAAAATGGTGAACAAGAATAATTTGGAATTCAACTAGTAAAAAAGGAACCATGTTGAAGAAAAGAAAAAAGTGACATAGCTTCAAGGACTTGAGATCTCAAATGATCTATTTCCCTAAAGGATTATCAATTTTCTTGACACAATTATGGGTGATCAAGACCACATTTCATCACTAACTATCAGTTAATCTAATAGGATGAGGTGTTAGATTTCTTAAACAATATTTAGGATATGTTTGAATCATGAAGTTGTGAATGAAACAACTGGATTTAGAATGTCTCCTACATAATGGGTTTCTGCAATACTCGATCACTACAGGAAAAAAGGCAAATTCAGGGGGAAAAATCCGGCGGAATTTCCGCCGAAAAATGCTAAATCCGGTGGGATCATATCTGCTTAAAAAAATGGCCCCAGAACGGCATTTTCTGCCGAAATTCCACTAGAAATTTCTACTGGATTGGAATTCCGTCGGAAATTTCGGCAGGACAGTTCCGCCGGACCACCGCGAAGTGACTGTTTGGCGGAATTTCGACGGAAATTTCTGCCAGATTACTGTTAACCGTCAATGCCAGTGGCCCACCGGACTGCCGCTGCCGCCTGCCCCACCGTCGCAGCCCGCTCTGCCATCGCCGCCCCACCGGACCGTCACCGCCACCAGTCCTCGCCACTACCTGATCGCCGCCGCCGCTCCGGTCGTCGCTGGAATAGTAACTCCCAAAATGTGCAAATATTTGTAATTGAAGGAATTCGAACTCGTGACCTCAAGGTTGGATAACGAACCCTTCACCATCAAGCTATTGCTCGATATTGTGTTCTAATTTATTTTGTTTTATATTTATTATATATTTATTTGATTATTCTTATTTTAACATTCTTTGTTTCAATTTTAAAAGACAAAATAAATGTATTATAAATAATTAAAAGATAGTATCAGTAACAATAGATAAAATATAGTATTGATACTATATAAACATATGTATTATATATACTATATAAACATATGTATACTAATAAATATATTATAAATAATTAAAAGATAGTATCAGTAACAATAGATAAAATATATATAGTATTGATACTATATAAAGACATATATTATATATACTATATAAACATATGTCTATCAATAAATATATTATAAATAACTAAAAGATAGTATAAGTAACAATAGATAAAATATAGTATTGATACTATATAAACACATGTATTATATATACTATATAAACATATGTATACCAATTAATATTCGTCTGATTCTTATAAATAGTTTTGTCTGCTAATAGTATTGATACTATATAAACTTATGTATTATATATACTACATAAACATATATATATATACACTATACAAACATATATATATTATATATACTATATAAACATATATATATACAATATAAACATATGTATACCTATAACTATATTATACATAATTAAAAGAAAGCATAAATAATAATAGTTAAAAGATAATATTGATACTATATAAATATATATATTTTATATACTATACGAACATATACTATATAAACATATGTATATATTCTTTTAATTTGCTAGAAGAAAAAATATTGAATGAACAATCACAATTTTTAAGGAAACAAAATAGTAGAAGTAATATTAACATCATTTATATTGAAATTATATATATTTCCCCAAAGAGTGTTTTTTCAAAAAAAAAATTTGTAGTTAGTTGGATTTGAACCTAGGACTTCTAGGAAATATATGTCATGCTTTGCCACAAAGCTATCTCCACAAATTTCGAGTTATGTTTCTATTTTTAGTTTTATGCATACAATATTATTATTTAAAATATATATATATATAGTAATATTACGTTTTTAATTAAAAACGATTTAAAAAAAAAAATCGGGGGAAATTTTCCCCCGTATTTCCCCCTGTTTGCTCTCAAAAAATTTAAATAAATTTTGCTCTTGCATGGACTCAAACTTAGGACCTCTTGAATACAAATTTAATACCTCGTCATTGAGCTACTTCCAAGCTTGTTTATTGATTTGCCTAAACATATAGTAATATTAAGTTTTTTATTAAAAAAAAATTTAAAAAAAATCGGGGGAAATTTTCATCCGGATTTCCCCAGATTTTTAATTAAAAAAATTAAAAAAAAAACGGGGGAAATTTTTCCCCGAATTTCCCCCTGTTTGCTCTCAAAAAATTTAAATAAATTTTGCTCATGTATGGACTCAAACTTGGGACCTCTTGGATACAAATCTAATACCTTGTCATTGAGCTACTTCCAAGTTTTTTTATTGGTTTGCCTAAATATATAGTAATATTATGTTTTTAATTAAAATAAATTTAAAAAAAAATCGGGGGAAAATTTTCCCCGAATTTGCCCCGTTTTTGCTCTCAAAAAATTTAAATAAATTTAGCTCATGCATATACTGAAACTTGAGACGTCTTGAATACAAATCTAATACCTTGCCATTGAGCTACTTCCAAGCTTGTTTATTAGTTTGCCTAAATATATAGTAATATTACGTTTTTAATTAAAAAAATTAAAAAAAATGGGGAAAATTTTCCCCCGGATTTTCCTGGATTTTTAATTAAAAAAATTCAAAAAAAAATCGGGGGAAATTTTCCCCCGGATTTTCCCCGATTTGCTCTCAAAAAATTTGAATAAATTTTGCTCTTGCATTGACACAAATTTGGAACCTCTTGGATACAAATCTAATACCTTGCCATTGAGCTATTTCGAAGCTTGTTTATTGTTTTGCCTAAATATATAATAATATTACGTTTTTAATTAAAAAAACTTTAAAAAAAATGGGAGAAATTTTTCCCGGTTTGCTCTCAAAAAATTTAAATAAATTTTGCTCTTGCATAGACTCAAACTTGAGACCTCTTGGATACAAAGCTAATACCTTGCCATTGAATTACTTCCAAGCTTGTTTATTGTTTTGATTAAATATATAATAATATTAAGTGTTTAATTAAAAAAAATCGGGGGAAATTTTTTCCAGATTTTTCCCCGATTTTTAATTAAAAAAATTTGAAAAAAAAACTGGGGAAAATTTTCCCCCAGATTTCCCTTAGTTTTTTATTAAAAAAATTTGAAAAAAAATCGGGGGAAATTCTCTCCCGGATTTTCCCCAATTTTTTATTAAAAAAATTCAAAAAAAAAAACCTGGGGAAATTTTCCCCCTGATTTCCCCAGATTTTTAATTAAAAAAATTCAAAAAAAAATCAGGGAAATTTTTTCCCCGATTTTTAATTTAAAAAATTCAAATACAATTGAGGGAAATCTTCCCCCGAATTTCCCCCAGTTGTTTATTAAAAAAATTCAAAAAAAAACCCAGGGGAAATTTTTTCCCGAATTTTTTTCGATTTTTAATTTAAAAAATTCAAAAAAAAATGTGGAAAATTTTCCCCCGGATTTCTCCCAATTTTTAATTAAAAAAACATTTTAAAAAAATCCGGAGGAAATTCTGTCGGAATTATCCCGGTTTGACTCCGGCGGAATATTCCCCCGGAATAATTCCGCTGGAATCCGGCATTTTTTCTGTAGTGGATTCGGATTAGTCGGCTAATGTGTCAAAATTGGGTGGCTAAGACAAAAAAAAAAAAAAAAAAAAGAGTACATTTCATCAAGATCTATTCTATCATTTTGAGATTACTAGAAAATTTTATAAGACAATTTTGGCAAGCCACAAGTTGTCAAGATTTGCATGCTCCAACAAATTATCAAGATCTATATTTTTCATTTAATTGGCAAGATTTGCAAGATTTGTATTTTCAAAAAGTGGCACGATATGTGTATCTTCAAACAGTTGTCAAAATGTGTATTTCAAGATATTGTTAAGATTTGTCTCATCTCAAAATTTGTATTTTTAGGATTTAAAAGGAGTTAGAATATTCCTATAATCCTATATATATGTCTTGAAGGATTGTAAAAACATCTAAGTTTTATCGTAGTTGTAGTTTTAAATGAACTTAGTTTATATTTCAACACTTATATTATTTTCTTTTAGCATTATTCAGGGTCATGTGCAGCTAAGTTTTCTATTTTTAGTCAAAGGTTAATTTAAAGTCGATAACCTACAAAGGATTGTGAGATCTAAACATTCTTCTCTATCTTTTTAATTTCAGCAATATTTAATTTATTTTTGGTTTTAATTGAGAAAGACCATCCTCTATTGTTGTTTTATTATTTGTTCAACACTATTGGAATATTTGTAATCAATTATGGCTAAACAGTCACAAAAATAGGTTTGTAACCGATTTTGTGACCAAAAAAAGTGATCGTAAAAACCTTGGTAACAATTTTTTGTGACCGACATATTGAGATTGCAACCGCTTCTATGATCAATATATTCGGCCAAAAAGAAAAAAAAGAAAACTTAGTGATCAAAATTTTGGTTACAAAAATAAATTTTGACTACATTTTTGGTAACAAAATTTGAGATTAGGTCACTAGAAATTATATTAGTAACTGAATAATTGGTCGCAAAAGAAAAGAAGTCTCTGACCAAATATATGTCAGTCACAAGTTGCTGATAATTTTGTGATAGAAAATTTTACTTTGCCGAGAAAAAAGAATGTTTACAAAGTCGATAGTGATGAAAACTGTATTTAAATTGTCATCATAAAAAATGAGCGACAACCTGTACTGAATCTTAGCATAAATAAAAGTTTTGTTATTAATCACGGTGACAATATTTTCCATCCGTTCCCTTTTATTTATCATTTAAAATTTTTGCATATAGATTAAAGAGAGCAATTAATTAATAATAGAGAATTTTTATCTCCACTCTTATTTCTTTTTATTGATAAATTCACTAAAATGCCTATCTATTTTAAAATATAATTAAATACACTTTATTCCTTAATTATATACTATATATCATTTACCTCTATAAACTAATAAATTAACCCCCCCCCCCTTCCCCAACCCCCATCAATTATATATATCAATAAATGCATTAGGACTTCTTAGTGACTTAATAGGCAAATTTTCACGGGCAAGAATAGACCTCACAATTGTTTTGTCAATTTGGGCCGAATTTCATGGGCAAGGGAAAATCTTGAAATTATGTTACCAAATCTTGGGTCAATTTTTGTTTCTTTACAAGTTTAGAATTGAGGCCCAAATAGATTCAAATGAAGAAATTAATGAGCTTAGTTTCTTAAAAGTTCATAATTATTTCTTTAAAAAAAAAAGAGAGAAAAGAAGCTCGAATATTTCAAGTCCCGCCTAACGCAAATATTCGGCATGTTTATCGCCGAGCCTTGAAGTAGGGGGCATTTGTTGGCGATTAAATTTCGTCCAATCAAAAAATTGACAAGTGTAAATTAAAATATTAAATATTAATTAAATTTTCTATTTATAATTTGGAATTTCATAAATTTAATTCCAATATTAAATAGTTAATTTTAATTAATATTTTAATATTTATTTTACCGACGAATGAGGCATCGCCACATGTCGATATGAAGTGTCATGGCCAATCAAATCAAGTCTTGCAACCCAAAAGTCCAAAACCAATCAAATTAAAAAATATTTTATATTAAAGAGATAAATATCGAATAAATTGCTAGCAATCCAAAGACCCTACATAGACGCCTATAAATAGGGGTCATTTGGAGCTCAAAAGGACATCAAGAAGTTTTCAAGAGCAAAAGAAGCCAAGAAGATCCCGAAGTTCTCTCAAGGCAAGCTCAAGAAGATTCGTGAAGACCAAAGGTGAAATTCCCGGCGTTCTTCGTGAAAATCATCAAATCAAGGCGTTCAATCCGCGATCAAGGTGTTAGCCCCGCGTTTTGGCGTTTTTCCCAACTCAAATCCACGGTGATTAAGGCGACGTTCAAGGCGTTCTTCGCGAAAATCATCTAAATAAAGCGTTTCATCTGCAATCAAGGTGTCAAACCAGCAAATCGGCGTTTGTCTTCAAGTCAAAGTCAAGTCAAATCCACGGTGTTCACGGCGTACTTCACGATGTTCATCGAAATTTTCAACGTTTGATTCGTAATCAAGCAACAAAGCCTACGAATCGCGTTATTGGAAGATCAAATCAAATTCGGAGAAAAGAATCAGGGGATTAATCTTTTAGGGATTAATTTTCCACTAAATCATATTCTTTTCAAATATTTGTCACATATATTTCTCGACTTGTAATTTGTATTTACAAATTCGAAATTTTGTGTGAACAAACTTCTGGCACGCCCAGTGGGACGCGAATCTACCCTCATCTCTTTTCTCATCACAACGCATCAAATTACTCTCTCAACAAGTTCGATGGCTCCCAAGAAGAACAATATTAGTTTCACCAAAAGGGACGACACGGACAAGCTTGCTGAAGACGTTGTTGATCAATCCTAAACCAAGGCCAAGGTCTCCGAGTCCGATTCCTTCTATGGTTCCAACCCTCCGAGCCCAACGGCGTCTGCTGGCAAAGCACTCCACTTTGCCGAGACAACCGCTGTGGACGAGCAATTGGCTCAGATGGCTCAGGCTATAGCGAATCTGCAAAGGACGATTGAGGATAAGGATTTTCAAATCGCTCAACTTGTGGGCAGGTTGGAGCGTTCAAAAGTTGGGGAGCCTAGTCACAGGTATCAGAATCCTCAAGTTCAAGCCACGAATGAAGGGCAAACTCAAGAAACACATCAAAAGTACGAGCACAGACCAAGGCTTGAGCAATCAACCACCTCTGTCGCCACATTGTTGGTGCAGCAATTGCAAGACACGATTGCCAACACCATAAAAGCTCAGTATGGTGCCCCAGTACAGCATTATCCGATGTACTCGAAGCCCTACACCAGACGTATCGACTCACTGAGGATGCCGATAGGCTACCAACCTCCAAAGTTTCAACAGTTCGATGGAAAGGGCAATCCGAAGCAACATATCACTCATTTTATAGAAACATGCAACAATACGGGAACCTATAGCGACCACTTCGTAAAGCAGTTTGTGCGTTCGTTGAAAGGAAACGCTTTTGATTGGTATGTTGATCTGGAGCCTGAGTCCGTCAACAGCTGGGACCAAATGGAAAGGGAATTCCTGAATAGCTTCTACAGCACACGCCGCACTGTAAGCATGATCGACCTCACCAATACAAAGCAATGGAAGGATGAGCCAGTGGTAGACTATATCAACTGGTGGCGTGCGTTGAGCCTAAATTGCAAGGATAAGCTCTCGGAGATTTCTGCAGTGGAGATGTGTATCCAAGGGATGCACTGGGGGCTTCTCTACATTCTCCAGGGAATCAAGCCTCGAAATTTCGAAGAGTTGGCCACTCGCACCCATGACATGGAGCTTAGCATCGCCAACCATAGAGCCAACTTCCCTGCCGGAGATCAAAAGAAAGAAAGAAATGATGTAAAGAAAACTGAGAAACATTTTAAGGCCTCCACCAAGGAGTCGATGGCTGTCAGGGCAACTCCGGTCAAAATCTCGGGAAATGATAAAAAGAATGGACCGAAGTTTGGAAATCAACACGTTCCAAATGAAAGGCGCCGACCTTCTCTAGAAAAAAGGCAAGAGAAGGAATACCCGTTCCCGGACTCCGACGTCTCCCACATTTTTGATGAACTAATGGCGAGAAAACTGATTCAGCTACCGGAGCCAAAACGACCAGAAGAGAGTGGAAGGGTGAATGGCCCAAAATACTGCAAGTACCATCGGGTCGTCAGTCACGCGATAGAGAAATGTTTTGTAATAAAAGACAAAATCATGGCACTAGCAAGGGATGGAAAGATAATTGATAGTGAGGATGTTGCGGATGCAAATATTGCGAGCGTGACAACAACTGCCAACATTGGGAATGCACCCCAACACAAGCATGATATTAGTCTACCGTCAAGGCTCTTGGGGGCATCGACAATGATCCAATTTGGAAGTTTAGATCCAAACTTCATCAAAAACATGTTCATAAGGGATACAAAGGTTGAAAAAGATGCAGATTCAGCCTCTGAAACTGAGAGCAAGGGCAAGTGGATCCTTGTGACGCGCCGTTGAAGGCAAAAGCAACATATGGATCAATTTCATCGCGTGCCAACGAAGAAACTAAACCAAGCCAAGAATAAAGGGGCACGACCCATGAGAAACTCAAAAATTTCGCGAGCTAAAGGGAAGAAAACATCGAGAAGCTCGAGATGTCGTCCTATCACTTTGGGCGACTTCTTTCCTGAGAAAATGCTCTGGTCAGAGGTCCAAACGGCACACACTACATCCTGCAAAGAGGAAAAAGAAGAAAGTTATGCTTCTTGCTATGCCACCAATATTGTTGTTGCCTTTACAGACGAAGACTTTTTGTTGGGATCAAAGCCCCATAACCGACCACTTTTCGTCTCGGGTTTTATGCAAGAGCAAAAAGTCAATCGCATACTGGTCGATAGCGGTTCTGCCGTGAATATCATGTCGAAATCCACCATGAGAGACCTGGGAATATCAATTGAAGAGCTAGCTCGAAGCCGTTTGACAATCTAATGGTTCAACCAAAGGGGGCAACGAACCATCGGCATGATTCGCTTGGATCTCACAATAGGAGAATTAAAAACGAGTACATTGTTTCATGTGATTGATGCAAAAACCTCCTACCATTTGCTTTTGGGGCCTCCATGGATTCACGAAAATGGTGTTGTGCCATCCACTCTTCATCAATGCTTCAAATATGTAAGAAATGGAGAAATCTTGAAGGTAGATGCAGACGTGAAGCCATTTACAGATGCTGAGTCACACTTCGCTGATGCAAAACTCTACATGGAACTTGACTCAGTAGATGAGGTGATGCCCATAAAGATCCCGATCGGTCTTCCTACTGAAATAAAGGAATCAAGTCACGGGGAAGGGAAACTCGCACCATGCCCTCAAATAACTGACAAAGGAAAAGAAAGTGCAAACGAGCCCATAGACTATCAAATTTTGAAGTCTGAACTGACTTTGCCGGTTACTGGATTAAACCCCATGCCGTCGTCTTCTTCTTCTACAAGAAGTTCACAAGAAAATCTCCAGGGAACATTTAATCCTAACGCTTATGCACTGTTGCAGAAGTCTGGTTATGATTTCTCAAATCCATCTAGGTTGGGAAGCTTGAAGCCTGAGTTGATTGGCGAGAGGATCTATGGACTCAGCAAGGCACAACATAAACTCAGAAAACAAGGGTTTCGTGTTGATCAACCAAGAACCGGCTTGGGATATACACAAGAAGAACCAGTACGGATACAAGTTTCCAAGAAAGATAAGTATACCAATGTCCAGCACATTGTGGCAACAAAAGATGAAAGTAGGAAAAGGAAGAGGAAAGATGGTCAACGCATCTCAGTATTTGATCGGCTAGGCACTCCAAATACTCGTACTTCTGTGTTCAAAAGACTTGGTTCTGCCAAACCAAAATCATCAATACATGACAGGATTGGCAACAATCGTCCTTCGATTCTTGACCGACATGGAAATGGCAGTCCGCAACATCAAGGGGAGCAAAGCCATGAGAAAGCTAACTACATACTCGAGATAGAAAAAAAGATCAAATCATTCATTTGTCTCAAACACGCGGAAGTAAATCCTCATTATTGCTCATTTCTATGAATGGGACAATGAGTATAAAGCAACGTACCATTGATCGTTCTTGTCCGTCAAATAGAGATACTCAAGGCGGTAACGAATTAGAGGTCATCGTCAACTCTTGTTATGCAAGTTTTATGGACAAGCCAGAGGCAAAGGCTCCCCATCAAGCTATAAGAGAGTTGAAGAAGTTGATCAGTGTTGGTTTCGTGCAAGCACCAAGTAGCTTGGGTTGGAAGCTGGAACTATGCCCAGTCATAAACATTAATGGAACATTGAGATGGACAGTTGTATACAAGATATCTAGAGTCTCTAACGACTATGCCCCAAGTGTGCAATCTAACGATGAGGATATGACCAAAGAAGTGCAAACATGCAACCACATCTCAATTGATGAGGATCCGGCCTCCGAGGCTTCTGAAGATGACATCCAAGAAGCCCCTCCACAGCTTGAAGATGGTGGGCAAGCAACTGTGGATGAGTTGGAAGAAATGAATTTAGGGACGGTAGAAGAGCCACGACTTATATTCGTCAGCGCACTTCTAAGTTCTGAGGAAAAAGGCAAATATATCAAGCTCTTAGCCGAATATAGGGACGTTTTTGCTTGGACATACAAGGAAATGCCTGGACTGGACCCAAAGGTTGTAGTTCTTCACCTTGGGATAAAATACGGAGCAAGGCCGGTGAAGCAATCACAACGGATACTCCGTTCGAAACTAGTCCCGCTTATCGAGGTCGAGGTTAACAAGCTTATTGATGCTGATTTTATCAGAGAGGTCAAATACCCAACTTGGATCTCCAGCATAGTGCCTGTCAAGAAGAAGAACGGCCAAATACGTATATGTGTTGACTTTCGAGATCTGAACAAGGCATGCCCAAAGGATGACTTCCCGCTTCCCATCATTGAGCTCATGGTTGATGCTACCACGGGACATGAAGCTTTGTCTTTCATGGATGGATCATCAGGATAAAATCAGATCAGAATGGCGCCAGAAGATGAAGAATGCACAGCATTTCGCACTCCAAATGGCATTTACTATTATAAAGTCATGCCTTTCGGACTAAAGAACGCAGGTGCCACCTACCAACGCGCTATGCAAAATATTTTTGATGACATACTTCACGATAAGGCGGAGTGTTATGTAGATGATCTTGTCGTCAAAACAAAAAGGAGAAGTGATCACCTAGCGGATCTCCGGGTGGTTTTTGATCGGCTAAGAAAATACGGCTTGAAGATGAACCCGTTCAAATGTGTTTTTGGCGTCACCTCGGGCAAATTCCTTGGTTTTATAGTACGCCATCCTGGGATTGAAGTTGATCCGGCCAAGATAGATGCAATTCAAAAAATGCATGCACCGAGAAATCTTAAGGAACTACGAAGTTTACAAGGTAATCTCGCATTTATCAGAAGATTCATATCAAATCTTGCTGGACGATGTCAGCTGTTTAGCCATCTGATGAAAAAAGATGCCCCATTTGTATGGGATAAAGGATGCCAAAATGCTTTTGAAAGTATAAAGAAGCACTTGGCGAACCCACCAGTCTTGGGAGCTCCGACATTGGGAAAGCCGCTCATATTATATATTGTTGCTCAAGAAAGCTCAATTGGTGCTCTGATGGCTCAAGAAAATGAAGGAGGAAAAGAAATGGCCTTGTATTATCTAAGCCGCCGACGGAGAATGAGATGAAATACTCCCCAATTGAGAAGATATGTTTGGCTTTGTTTTATGCGATTAAAAAGTTAAAACATTACTTTGAAGCATATCCCATTCGGCTCATCTCTCGTGCTGATCCCTTCAAATTTGTGGTGTCAAAACCGGTACTTTCAGGGAGACTAGCTAGGTGGTCGGTCATATTTAACCAATATGATATCACATACGTAGCACAAAAGACTGTCAAAGGGCAGGCACTCGCCAATTTTCTTGCAGACCATCCAATTCCAGCAGAGTGGGAACTATCCGACTCTCTTCCTGACGAAGACGCTCTCTTCATTGAAATCTTGCCGGCATGGATGATGTTTTTCGATGGAGCAGCTAGAGTCGATAGAGCTGGAGCAGGGGTTGTTTTTGTCTTCCCAGAAAAGCTAGTCTTGACATATTCATTTGTACTGGGCGAGTTGTGCTCCAATAATGTGGCTGAGTACCAAGCGTTGATAATTGGGCTCCAAATGGCTGTAGAAATGGAAATTACTGATCTCGAGGTCTATGGTGATTCAAAACTGATTAATAATCAGATTTTGAATGAATATGAAGTCAAAAAGGAAGATCTTATTCCTTATTTCCGACAAGCCTCAAGCTTGGTGAAGAAATTTGAAAATATTATCCTAAGTCACATCCTAAGAAAAGAAAATAGAATGGCCGATGCATTAGCCAATCTAGCTACTACTTTGGCACTGTCAGAACGGGAAACAACGAATGTGCCAGTATGTAACAGATGGGTGTTGCCGTCGTTAGATGAGCCAAATCACGAAGAATCGATGGCCACATCAGTCGCGGTATGTGAAGATAATGATTGGAGAACACCGTTGATTGAGTACTTGAAGCACGGAACGCTGCCACAGAACCCGCGCCATAAAACAGAAGTGCGGCGGAGATCGCCTCGCTTCACCGTATACAAAGATATATTGTATCGACGGTCGTTTGAAGGCAACTACCGACGCTGCTTAGGTGATGAAGAAGCAGCTAAAGCTATGACCGAAGCACATTCTGGAGTGTGTGGAGCTCATCAATCAGGTCCAAAGCTCCACTTTCGAATTAAAAAGGATGGGCTATTATTGGCCCACGATGGTTAAAGACTGTTTAGACTTCGCAAAGAGATGTGAGGCTTGTCAGGTGCATGCTAACCTTATACACCAACCTCCAGAACCTCTGCATCCTACAGTCGCTTCATGACCATTTGATGCATGGGGTCTTGATGTGGTGGGGCCAATAACTCCCAAGTCTTCTAGCGGGCACGATTATATATTAGCAACTACAGATTATTTTTCAAAATGGGCTGAGGCGATCCCGTTGAAAGAAGTGAAGAAGGAAACTGTAGTTGAGTTCATCCGTTGCAATTTAATTTTCAGGTATGGAGTGCCTCGGTACATCATCACCGACAATGGAAGGCCTTTCTACAATAAGCTGATGGATAAGCTGTGTCTTCAGTTTGGGTTCAAGCAGCACAATTCCTCCATGTATAATGCTGCTGCAAATGGCTTGGCTGAAGCGTTCAACAAAACTCTGTGCAACCTTTTGAAGAAAGTCGTGTCGAAATCGAAGAAAGATTGGCATGAGAAAGTTGGGAAAGTTTTATGGGCATACCGGACAACACATCGAACTGCCACCCAGGCCACTCCCTATTCTCTGATATATGGCACTGAGGTTGTGCTCCCTCTTGAAAGTCAAATACCTTCACTCCGCATAGCCATTCAAGAAGGACTCATTGCTGAGGACAATGCTCGTCTCAGACTTGAGGAGTTAGAGGCATTAGATGAGAAAAGGCTTGAGGCACAACAACACCTTGAATGCTACCAAACTCGCATGACAAGGGCGTTCAACAAAAAGGTCCGTCCGAGAACATTTCAAGTAGATGACTTGGTCCTGGCAGTAAGAAGACTCATCACCATCATCACACAGAGAATGGGAAATAAATTTATGTCAAAGTGGGATGGTCCTCACGTGGTCAAAGAGGTGTACACAAGTGGTGCTTACAAGCTAGTTGATAAAGACAGGTTGCGTATTGGCCCCATCAACGGCAAATTTTTGAAAAGATATTATCCTTAAAGCGGCGTATTGCTCCTGACGCACGAGCTTAAACTGCATCAAACTCCTGACCCGCATGAGTATAAACTGTGTATGGTACCCACCAATGGTAATGCATGTGGTTAAACTGCTAACATACTCCACTGAAGGTATTGCATGTGGTTAAACATAAAAAATACTTCACTTGGTTCAGGGTGGCTAAGCAATGGATACTCCTTGCCCGCATGAGTATAAACTGTGTACGGCCCCCCCTCAAAAACCATCTCGATTTTCTTTGAACTACGTTATGACTTGATCCATTCATTGGGTACGTAGGCAGCTTGGATAACTTCTAAGTTCAGTCATATCTTCAGATAAAATCATTTGTTCGCGCAGCTATTGCTTCACCGAATGCAGAGACCAACAGAGTTATGCTTTGTGATAAATTTTTATTTTCATGAAAAGAAAATAGCAATTCATTACATAAGGACTTGATCTGGTAGTGAGTTGTATTTCATGTTAATATTAATTTATTATAAAACAAAATGAGTTATATCTATAATTCATTATGGTAAAAGAAAAAGTTCATGGCATACTCAAAAGGTCACAAAGTGGAAAGAAAAGATGCATTTGATTATAAAAGTTTGGAGTGACAATGCTCATAAAAAAGATATAACAACCACAAAAAAAAAAGAGAGGAAATACAAGGTCCTAAACTGGCTCAAGTGAAAGGACGCAAGTTTTTCAACTCTTCCTTGGCCGCCTCTAATCGTGCTACCGAAATCTTCATATCTTCGGCCACCTTGTCGCTCTGTGAAGAAGTATTTTGCAGGGCTGTAATCTCTTCTTGGATTCCATGAACCTCGGTTTGAGCATTTTGAATAAGCTCTTGTTGACGCTTTAATGATGCAGATAAATCCTTCTTCCTCCCCTTCAGCTGGTTAAGCTCCTTTTTGATCTGCCGCAATTCATTCTTGGTCGACTGAATAAGATTGGCCTCTTCGCTTTCTTTAGTTTGGGCAGTACAAAGACGATCCTTGGCCTCACTTAGTCGACTAGCAACACACTCCTCAGAAGCCTTCTTGAAAGATGCAGACCTCGTTTTATCATAAGCAGCTGCCTTGGCGAATAGAAACTTGAGCGCTTGCTCCACGTGGGAAATATCGAAACCATTGAAGCTCTTCATGGAGTTAACCACTAAATCAATAGCGTCTTCAATAGAGGAAATAGAGTCAAGTGCAGTAGCTGATATCTTAGCTAAAAGATCGCTCCACAACTTCTCAAGGAACTCCTTCTGATGATTGCGAATGAACCTCTCGCATTGAAACACGGAGACCTCTGGGCAAGGAACTTCTGGCTTCGCTTGGCTCGACATTTTCCCCCTCTTAGCAAGTGGAGGGCTCGTGACCGATGAGTCTGGCCCTGTGGTTGACCCTTGGCTATCTTCGAATCCCTCAACATTATCAAGTTTGAGCCTCTCATTCTCCAACTAAAACAGTGCATGTTTAAAAGTCAAGGAACAATGATATATGTATGTAAAGGAACAAAAGAAAAAGGGCGGCTAAGAAGTAACCTGATCGGCGAAGTTCTCAGTAGAGTACTTAGAATTTTTCCTGGGCCTCTTCCAATGTCGATCTCGACTGCTGCTGCCACTTTCCTCTGCTAAATGAATAATAGCCTTCCTTTTATCTCCTTCAGCTTGTTCCTTGTGCGGGACCGGGGCTTTAGGCGACTTCAAAACAATTAAATCTCCGTGTATCTTGGTCCACCACTCCTTATAATTGCTTGTGGAAAACTTCTTTGCATTCACCGGGATGGAAAGAAGGTATACCTTGGACATGGACTTGGATAAAGTGCATGGACGCCAATACTGGATCCTTTCATCTAAAGAAGCCCTGCGAATATCCCACTTGAGAACCCCGGGCGCTTCTTGATAATACCCAAATTGGCGACTAAATCGGTGAGGACTATACGGCTCCATAATGAATTGTTCACCTCGCCGCATAGGTAAATAGCTCGAACGGATGACAAGAAAATAATCCTGATCGAGCCCCTCAAAACTCCCGTTGTCAACATACATGAAGGCACTCTTCTTCACGAGCATATTGCAAGTCCAGGAAACAAGATCTCCCTTGTGGATTTTCTTGCGAGCCTCATTTGGGTTATGATACTTCGCGCCTCCTTCGCCTGAAAATAAAGTCATCTTGGGACCGCGCACGTTGTGCCCAATCGGATAATGGGTCTTGAAATAATTGGCTAACCAACCATAAACGAAGTGGATCGGGAGTGGTGAGTACACGCGCGTCAACCTTGACGCATCCGAAATCATGTTTAAGCCTTTGTAGATGCTCGCCAAGACGGGGACTGCAAGGCCTACTCTTCTCTCGCTTGCCAGAATACTTGCAATCTTGAAGGTACTTGGGCGTATTGAGTTAACACTATCAGTTGGAAGGACGAAGGTGCAAAGCCAGCAAGCCAAGTGCGCCGCCAAGTATACGTCTTCCTTCAAAGTCCCCGTGATGCCGAGCTTCGAGAATAACTCTTCTTCCGCTGTGGACCATCCTTCGTGAGCACCAAAGTCGCCAGATGGATTGTAAGTTGGCTTCAAACGGGCCGACTTCTTCTCTTTCCGCGGTGGTGGTTGGAAATACTTCACGTATTTCTTGCACCAAAAGCTCACCCAATCGCCGACAGTAACTGGAGAACATTGACCTCTGTCGGCGCTCCGTTGCAGTAGATGGAAGGCGTGAAACAAGCACTTGCAGTAGCGAGGAATGAATCTCTTCCCGTTCTCGTTGACTCCATTTCTGCGGCGCTGGGAACCACCTCGTCATACAGAAGTCCAGTCACTGGAAGGCATGCCAGGATGCGCAAATCCCACAACGATATTGACAACTCTCCAAAGGAAGTTAGAAGTGTGTTGGTCGTTGGACACCACGCCTCACAAAACGCCTTGACAATCTCCGGGTTATGGTCGTACGTAAACAAAGAAGCATACACCGCGTCGTATATCCCGATCGTCGCCAACTTGTGTTCGCATCAACTGAGGATGTCCTCTGTCCACTCCCAATAGCCTTTGACATACTGGAATTCACCGGTAAATTGCATGGTCTCTCCCCACTTAACTTTGCCTTCTATGATGCACCGCCCTAGCGTTGGTAAAAAGCTTGGCCCATCTGATTGCTTGTGATGAGGCGTTTGCAAAGTCCACACCTTGGATGCCTTGCTCAAGGAAACCTCCTGGGACCAATCCTCTATATGCAGTGGGTTCGTCAACTTTGGCCACCCCTTCGCATACCGACCAATAGTGAGGGCATGGACCGCCAAGAATGTACCCTTCTCCATAGGCTCGTTTTCGTCATTAAAAATCATCAAGTGTTTTTCTCCGGAGCGAGATGAAGCATCTTTAAAAAATACCATAGCGAAACCTGCTTCAAGACAAGGGGACAAAACAATATATGCGTTATCATTGAGTTTCAAGTTGCTCTCTTGGAAATATATATATATATATATATATATATATATAGTTGTAAACCCAAAATAAAAGGCAAGTCGAATCCTACAAACTCGGAGAAAACAGAGTTTCTACAAGAACTTTGTGACAACTCCAGCAAGCTGCAGATTCAAACACTTGTGTCAATTGTGTCTTTTTTTTTTTTTTTTTGTTTCCAGGCTTACAGTATACAAAGCCCTCGAATTACCTTATTTGAAGTTAATCAAATGCCTTATATGGAGCTAATCTATCCCTTATTAAATTACAGATAACCTCCCTAAAAGAAAATGGGACATGTTAGCATAAAACCAAAAAAAAAAAGGGAAAGGGAGGAGGGAGAACAAAAAAAAAAGGGTGAAGAAAAAAAAACATTATTTCGCCAAGAAAAAAGAAGGGGTTGTGTCGTGCAGTATCTTGAGCACATTCAGTGGCATAAAAAAAAAAAATTCCTTCGCAGACTACCGAAATCAGCTCGTACGGAAGATGTGAATTTTGTATGAAGCATTCTATCAAGCAGGTTATAAAAAGAGAGAGGGAGCAAGAGAACTCAGCAAATTAAGAATACGAATTCACCTAACAAAAAAAAGGGGAGAAAAGGAAAATCCCAAGCTGAACTTGTTTTCTCGTATGCTGGCTGTGCTCTGTTATTCATGAGGAAACAGGTGCTTTTATAGAGAAAGAAAGCAGTTGCAAGAAGATTTCAAATTCATTCAGGCCTTATCAAAACAAATAAGTCCTAATTGAGATTGGTCAATCATCTTTGGTTATTAAATCAAACTCAATCTCCATGTGATGCCGTGAAGGCATCTTAAGAATCCGAAAAAAACAGGGGATTTTCTCATGGAATTTGATTTGGAAAAGAGAGCTTGGAATTTGATATACTGCTGGGCAACAATTCGCTGGCTCGGATAAACATGCCAGAATTTGCATAGAGTCAAAATTAATTACTCATTAGAAGTGTACGTGCTGGCAAGGAAATTGGGTTAGCTCCCCTTTCTTCAAACTCTATTAAGGTGTGGGCCCATATGTCTCCTTGCCTCTACAAAACAATAATGGAGACGAAAAAAAAAAAGAGTCAGGCTTTTTGAAGACTTGTTGGGCCGAATTGTCTATGGAACTTGATGATTTGATGCATTAGGACCTCTTAGTGACTTAATAACAATGTTCTGAAAACCGGATCGGACATCGAACCGGCGGCCTTATTGGTTACCGGTTGGACCGGTTCGACCGGTTCAACCACCGGTTCGACCGGTGTGACATCATAAATACGTAATAATTATTAAATTAAATTTTTATATAAAAAAACTCATAAATACATTAAAATATATATATATATATATATATATATATATATATATAAATTCAATAATAATAATAATAACCACCAAACAAGAAATTTACCTTACTATTTAACAAAAATTCAATTCATCATTCATCTTACATAATACCCTATAATTTTTGCTATTTTGAAACTCATTTTAAATGTCCTAGAACTTTTGCAATTGTATATCATATATAAAACTAGAATTTTTACCATATTGAAACTCATCTTAAATGCCCTAGAATTTTTTGCATTTTCAAGTTCTTTTTAAATGCCCTAAAATTTTTGCAATGGTATGATAAAATTAGAATTAAACACCATAAATAAAACTGATACATTAGTAATATACTACTACAACTGAAATTTGGGGGTGGAAATACAAAAATAAAAAGAGGGGAGAAATTGGGGAAAACCATGAAAACAAGAAAAAAAAAGGGGAAAAGGAAAGCACTTACCAGCAGCAGCAAACCTGGTTCTGGACTGCTGGGATTTTTTAATCACTGGACCAAGTTTTAGTTTTAAAACAGACAAAAAAAAAAAAAAAAAAAATTCCAACTCGCCGAACCGGTTCTCGGACCGGGACCGGTTCGACCGGTTTTTGACCGGTTTTGACCGATTCTGACCGGTCCGAGTCACTACTGGTTTTTTGTGACAGTTCGGACCGGACCAGCCACCGGTCACCGGTCGAACCGGTCACCGGTCGAACCGGTTGAACCGGCCGGTCCGGTCCGATTTTAAAAACATTGCTTAATAGGCAACTTTTCACGGGCAAGAGAAGACCTCACAATTGTTTTGTCGATTTGGGCCGAATTTCATGGGCAAGGGAAAATCTTGAAATTATGTTACCAAATCTTGGGTCAATTTTTTTTTTCTTTACAAGTTCAGAATTGAGGCCCAAATAAATTCAAATGAAGAAATTAATGAACTTAGTTTCTTAAAAGTTCATAATTATTTCTTTAAAAAAAAAAAAAGAGAGAAAAGAAGCTCGAATACTTCAAGTCCCGCCTGACGCAAATATTCGGCATGTTTATCGCCGAGCCTTGAAGTAGGGGGCATTTGTTGGCGATTAAATTTCGTCCAATCAAAAAATTGACAAGTGTAAATTAAAATATTAAATATTAATTAAATTTTCTATTTATAATTTGGAATTTCATAAATTTAATCTAATATTAAATAGTTAATTTTAATTAATATTTTAATATTTATTTTACCGACGAATGAGGCATCGCCACATGTCGATATGAAGTGTCATGGCCAATCAAATCAAGTCTTGCAACCCAAAAGTCCAAAACCAATCAAATGGTGACAAGTGACCCATTTGGTCGCATGGACAAATCAAATAATGACACATAAATGGTATTTTTCTCTTTAAAAAATATTTTATATTAAAGAGATAAGTATCGAATAAATTGCTAGCAATCCAAAGACCCTACATAGACGCCTATAAATATGGGTCATTTGGAGCTCAAAAGGACATCAAGAAGTTTTCAAGAGCAAAAGAAGCCAAGAAGATCCCGAAGTTCTCTCAAGGCAAGCTCAAGAAGATTCGTGAAGACCAAAGGTGAAATTCCCGGCGTTCTTCGTGAAAATCATCAAATCAAGGCGTTCAATCCACGATCAAGGTGTTAGCCTCGCGTTTTGGCGTTTTTCCCAACTCAAATCCACGGTGATTAAGGCGACGTTCAAGGCGTTCTTCGCGGAAATCATCTAAATAAAGCGTTTCATCTGCAATCAAGGTATCAAACCAGCAAATCGGCGTTTGTCTTCAAGTCAAAGTCAAGTCAAATCCACGGTGTTCACGGCGTACTTCACGGTGTTCATCGAAATTTTCAACGTTTGATTCGTAATCAAGCAACAAAGCCTACGAATCGTGTTATTGGAAGATCAAATCAAATTCAGAGAAAAGAATCAGGGGATTAATTTTCCACTAAATCATATTCTTTTCAAATATTTGTCACATATATTTCTCGACTTGTAATTTATATTTACAAATTCGAAATTTTGTGTGAACACTATTATCAATAAAAACTAAAAAGTTGTTATCACACAATATACATTATTTGTGATGTCGATTAAGATCAGCTACTTGGCTCGTCGTCAATGTCCTTGGGTATGTTTCTTGGTATTGATGATGTGAAATCACAGGGGGTAGAACTATTTTGTTGCGATTTTGAAGTAAGAGAACGAGGACCGGCAATTTTGATAACAACACCAGTTTTATTTCACACTATGTGAATAGATATATTTTTTTTTTTTTTAAAAAAACATTACATTCAATTACATTAATAATTCATTTATTAAAAATTAAATTATTTTATCATGAATCAGAGCATAGATCTAACATTACAATAAATGTAACATTAAATTTCTATTTCATTTGCCTTCAAAACTCATAAAAATATCTCTATTAATATATACAGAAGATTTTAAAAACAGACTCTGTAGCCACATTTAAAAAAAAAATAGAAGCATTTATTTGAAATTGCATCATGATACAACTTTTAGAGACAAATTATAAGATTTAAAGGCTTCTTTAAGTATGCTTCTAAAAATTTGTCAATAGCTACAAGGACGTACGGTTAAAAATCAACGTCCTCCATAACTCATTTTTGGAGACCAATTTATACTTATCTTCAATTAATTTGCCCCCGAATTAATATATTTTAGTAGTGAAACTATTTTGTTATAATTAAATAAATGAACTACTATAAAAGTAGAAATAATATACACAACTAAGACCAAAAAGAAAAAGAAAAAAAAAAGAAATAAGATACGTATGCTTTGGTGGATTCCAATTTCGTCAATTGAAATAGGACTTGAATGAAGTTGATTATCCGTTCAATTATGAACAAGGATGAACAGATAAATTTCAATTTTGAGGTATACTATTATATATATTATAAAATATAAAGAATAATTTTATCATTTTTAAAAAAATACAATTTATATTAATTTAAGAGAGGGACGGTTGCCGATGCCAGTCCACTCGTCCTCTCCTCATTACGATAGGGGAATTTCTTCCATACACCCTATGTGGGGCCCTCAAATGCACCAAACCATTATTTAATTCCCAATGCCATGCTATTTGTTAATAAATTTTGGGAAACAACCTTTAAAATATATTTTTATATCAAAAAAAATCATGAAATTAATTTTCAATCTTATGGACCCATTCTACTAATTTTTCACTCCGAAAACCCAACAATCGATTTTTTTGACAAAATTATCATCAACCTTCTATACTAAAAAAGCTTAATGAATCATTTTTTTTGATAATTTTCTTTAGAATTCTTTAAAATGATTTGTTACAATGACTGTTTTAATAAAGTAACTTTGTAATTAATTATAATATATATATATATGCACATATATTACGAAAAAAAAAATTCAAATTTAAAGATATCTAAATTATATTTGAGAAAATTTTATTTCTTAGAAATTCCTTTTTGAAAAGATTAACATAATAAAAAAAAACAGCAGTAAAATCTTCAAAAATTAATTTTAATAAATAGATATCTTTACATGTGGATTAACAAAAGTAAGTGAAATTAATTATATGTAAATATATATATAAAAAAAAATTGTTAGAAACTTAAGGGTAATTTTGTCCCAACAAAGGTTAAAATTCAATGATTGGATTTTTTAAAATGAAAAATTGATATGAGTTTTTAGGATTGAAAAGTAATTTTAAAGGAGTTTTAATAAATTTCCATAAAGTTCTAAAACGTACATGTGTTGTTAAAAAAATAATTAGACCACACAAAGAGATCAACCTACAAATAAAATTATTTAATAATAGTGTTATGTACATACTGTAAGAGATATTGCTGTCCCTTTAACCATATCTTAATTTTATAATACTGTGATATATATATATATATATTATTTAAATACATAGAAATAGAGAAAATAAATTAAAATTTGATAAAATTAATTCAAAATAAATAAATTCCATTCTCGCATAGTCAAGGAAGTATAAATTCTACAACGAGGAAAAAATTCACGAAACATGAATGAGGTATTTTCTCCTAATTCACATTATGTAGCCTAGCCAGGGTTAAATAATTAATTAATTGGTTTGACATTTTTTAATTCCGTACTGGGATGAAATAGCATAGTATTGGGAATTAAATAATGATTTGGTGCATTTGAAGGCCCCACACCGGGTCTAGAGAAGAAATTCCCGATAGATAGGAGTTGTGATAAAATTTCACAGATTGCTTTCACAAGTCAAAGCAATGGGCCCAATTTAATTTATTCCCTGATAATAATTGAAAGGAGCTAGCCAAATATCTCTAAGTTGGAAAATGTAAGTAACCAACGAACGCCATAAATAATTCCATATAGAACCTTTTTATATTAGTCCCTTAACAATATACGTACCGTGTAACACAAGAAATTACTTTTACAAAAACACAAGAAATTACAACACACGATATCATCTGATCATATAACAGAAAATTTCGATTGGGAACTCACAACCCAAGAAACACAAGAAATTCTAGCCTAAATCTAGTTAAGTTGAATTAATATTGATTATATGTCAAGTTTATTATATTTGCACACTACAAAAATATGAGTAAATTGGTGATCTGATATATAATATAATCAGTGATAATAACAAAGCCCACCCTCATTATATACATTTAGTGAGGAAAAATTATTTTGTATCACTATAAGAAAACGTAAATTTTCCGAAAAATTAAATAAATAAAAAATTAATAAAAAATAATAATTCTTAAATAAAAAATAATTTAAAAAATAATAATTTCGAATTTTTCAGCAGATTTTCGGCAGCAAATTCCACAAAAAAATTTCAAAAATAAAAAATAAAAATATTTTAAATAAAAAATAATTAAATATTAATAATTTTTAATTTTTCTGCGGATTTTAGGCAGAAAATTCTGCCGAAAAATTAAAAAAATAAAAAATAATAAAAAAATTTTTTAAATGAAAAAAATTAAAAAAAATAATATTTTTGAATTTTTTGACGGATTTTTGGAAGAAAATTCAGCCAAAAAAAATAAAAAAATAAAAAATAAATAAAAAATAATATTTTTTATTTAAAATTAATTACAAAATAATATTTTTTGAATTTTTTGGCAAATTTTCGGCGGAAAAGTCCGCAGAAAAATTAAAAAAATAAAAAATAGTATTTTTTAAATAAATAATATTAATAATTTTATATAATTTTAAAATATATTAAAATTTAAAATTTTGATTTTTTTATTTGAATTATTATTATTATTATTATTTTAATTAGAATTAAATGACTTTTGTATGCTATATATACGTATATAATATTATGTATTATATATATAAATTTTAAAAACATTTAAAAATATTAAAATTTTCAATAAATAAAAAACTTATTATTATTATTATTATTATTTATTTTTAATTATTTTTATTTGAATTGTCGTATGCTATAAATATATAATGTAATGAAGTATGATAACAAAGTGAAGATGGCTCAACGGTAAGAGAGTTGTTTGCCAACCCAGAGGGCGAAGGTTCGACTCCCAGTGGCTCCAAAATTTTGGACAATTTTGGGCGCGAGTTGGGGAGAGGTCCCGTGTTCGACTCCTAGGTTGGACGTTTGAAATTTTATTTTAAAAAATATAGAATGAATTTCGGCGGAATATTCTGCCGAAAATCCGCCAAAATTTTTAAAAATTTCGGTGGAGTTTCGGCAAGATATTCCGCCGAAAATTTATTTAATTAAAAAACAAATTCAACCGAAAATCCACCGAAATTCCGCCGAAAATTGAAAGGCGACCAAGGTTTATCTGACGGATTCGTTCCACTGAAAATCCGCCGAAATTAATTATTTCCGCCAAAACTCTGCCGAAAATTCTGCCGAAAATACTATTTTTTCTTGTAGTGTATGAGAATAATTTGCATATTGTTAATTAATGGTCATAATATAGAGTTTAAACCATTGGTGACAACTTAATAACAAGAAAAATCTTGTCACAAAGTCATCGAGTTGTTACTATTGATGGGTTACTAATTATTGGTAGTGACAAATAAAACATTAATTCTTGTTACTATTTAGTCTTTTAACATTTACTAAGCATTAATCTTTGTTAAGTTAAATTAGATACTTGTGGCAATATATGAATGGGTATATACCTAGTCATATTTAAATTATTGATGATAATATGATAATGTCATAAAGTAAATATTGATATCATCATTTATGTATGATTTAATAATTCACAATTTAATGTGATATAACGTACTAAAGTGACATATATATGACTTGAGCTAGTAGGTTGCATCGTTCAATTGTGGCCGACCCGGCTAACCATGAAAGCAAATTTCATTATGTATACCAATAATTAAATATTTTAGTCGAAATTTAATTTTTCTGTGTAATTATATAGCATAAATTTAATCATTTAATTTTATCGTACTTTAAACTATTTTACTTTTACTTAGTTTAAACTATTTGGGTAAATTGCAATTCATCCCCTAAAAATTGTGATTGGGCCTAAATCCCCTAGAAAAAAATAAAAAAAGACAGTTTGATATATAATTCGATCATGATCTTAATTGATACAGGTTAACAAAAAATGAAGTTACTATTTATATTCTCACCTATGTGTTTTAGATTGGTTTGTTTACTGAGTAATTCATTAGGTGGACTAATAAAATTTAGAGAGGTAAAATGTTAAAAGTAAAATATTTTGAAGGGTTGAATGTTTCTGAAAGCAAATTCAGGGGTTAAAGTCTAATAAATACTCTGAGAAATGAAAGCAAAATGCTCTGGTAAGTAATTAAAAAGGGTAAAGTGCCTTTTTGTTTTTTCTTAGGAAGTTTAGTGTCAAAACTAAAATTTTTTAAGCAATTTGTCCTATATGTAGTTTCAATTTAATTTATCAAAATTTAAAAACATAATTATTTTTTTTTAAATTTTTCTCACGGATGAGTTTAAAATTACATCCTTAATTATACACTTAGACTGGAATCTACACGCTTGGTATATATCTATATATTGAAATAGAAGATGAAACACAATTTGTAATAAAAGCTTTCATATGGTAAACAAAAATGTCAAAAATGACAATTTTGTGATCGAAAATTTTACAAAATTTTGTGATAGAAAATTTTACATTATGACAAAATTTTATTTTGCCGAGAAAAAAAAATATATTTACAAAGTCGATGGTGATGAAAATAGTATTTTAATTGTCATCATAAAAAATGAGCGACGACCTATAGTGACATCGTTGCAGCAATAAAAATTATGTCATCAATCACGATGACAATATTTTTCTCATAAAGTTGTCATTAAAGGTGATAAGAATTATAAATAGTGCCAATTAAACTACCAAAGTTTATCACCTTCAATTCTTTTAGTGATAACATAAAAATAATTAATCCCTCCATTCCCCTTTTATTTGTCATTTAAAATTTTTGCAGAGAGATTACAGAGAGCAATTAATAATAATAATTTTAGGTTATATTACTAAAATTCCCTTTAAGTTCTAATCTAATTACTGAGTTGTTAAGAGTCTTTTTAGGAGTTGATAAAAGATATTTATTATAAGCTAAAGAAGTTAATTGGGAAAAAACGATAAATGCTTCATAGAAAGTTGAAAATAACAAATACTTCGGAATAAATTTCATTTTCTAAAATGGTAATTAAAAAGGAATGGAAGGAATATTATTTGATAACTATTATCAATAAAAAATAAAAAGCTATTATCACACAATATATATTATTTGTGATGTCAAGTAAGATCAGCAACTTGGGTCTTCGTCAATGTCTCTGCGTATGTTTCTCGGTATAGATGATGTGAAATCACTGCAGGTAGAACCATTTTGTTGTGATTTTGAAGAAAGAGAACGAGGACCGGCAATTTTGATAGCAACGCCAGTTTATTTCACGCTATGTGAATAGATATTTTTTTTGAAAATACATTTCGCTCAATTACATTAATAATTCATTTATTAAAAATAAAATTTCTATCATGATTCAGAGCATAGATCTAACATTACAACAAATGTGGCATTAAATGACTATTTCATTTGCCTTCAAAACTCATAAAAATGCCTCCATAAATATATAAAGAAGATTTTAAAAATAGCCACCATAGCTGTAGTTAAAAAGATAAATAAATAAAAACACTTATTTGAAATTGCATCAGTATACGATTTTTACAGACAAATTATAAGTTTTAAAGGAATATTTAAGTATGCTTCTAAAAATTTGTGAATATCTACAAGGACAGTTAAAATTCAAAAGCCTCCATAACTCATTTTTGGAGATCAATTTATACTTCTCCAATTAATTTGCCCCCAAATTAATATATTTTAGTGGTGAAGCTATTTTATTATAATGAAACAAATGGACTACAATAAAAGTAGAAATAAGACACATCACTAAGACCCAAAAAAAAAAAAAATGGGAAATAAGATACACATGTTTTGGTGGATTTCAATTTCATCAGTTGAGATAGGACATGAATGAAGTTGATTATTCGTTCAATTATGAACAAGGATGACCACATAAATTTCAATTTTGAAGTATATTATTGTATATTTTATAAAATATAAAAAATAATTTTATCATTTTTTAAAAAATAAAATTTATATTAATTTAAGATAGGGACGACTGCCGATGCCAGTCCACTCGGTCCTCTCCTCATTACCATAGATAGAAGTTCTGATAAAATTTCACATATTGCTTTCACAATACCGGAAAAAAAAAACTTAAAATTTCTCTACCAAAACATTAAAAATTCATAGGACGTTCAGTTTCCCCTCCTAAGCATTTTGAATTGAAAAAAAAAAAAAAAAAAGCAATTAAGAAGGTTAGGTGCGTGGTTTCATCAATCGAATTAGCGTGCTGATTGGGTCAAAGCAATGGGGCCATTATAATTTATTCCCTTAAAATGATTGAAAGAAGCTACCCAAATATCTCTAAGTTGGAAAATGTAAATAACGGATATTTTAATATTTGAACACAAAAAGATTTTTTATTTAATTTTTTAATACCCAAATAAAATATGTTAAAAAAATAACATAAGTTTACACCGAATATATCGACTCATATTAAAACAATAATTTTTGAAATTTAAAAAAAAATTAAAATTAAGTGGGAGTCGACATCCACTTAAAAAAAAAAAATTTCTGCATGTTACTGTTCATAAACAGTAACATGCAGAAAAATAATTTGGCCGGGAGAAAAATTTTGGGGAGTCCACGATGTCGACTCCCACTCAATTTTAATTTTTTTTTTTAAATTTCAGAAAATATTTTTTAATATAAGTCGACATCGGAAAAATCGACTCTTTGAAGAGTCGACATTCCTGGTGTAAACTTGTGTTACTTTTTTAATATATTTTATTTTTGTGCTAAAATATTGAACAAAAAATCCTATTGGGTTAAATTTGAAAAAAATCCGTAAATAACCAACGAAGACCGTAAATAATTCCATACCATACCTTTTTATATTAGTCCCTTATCAATACATACCGTGTAATGATAATTACAACACACGATATCATATGATCATATATCAGAAATTTTCGACTAGGAACTCACAACCCAAGAAACACAAGAAATTCTAACCTGAATCTAATTAAGTTGAATTAACATTGATTCTATGTGAAGTGTATTACATTCATACACTACAAAAATATGAATAAATTGGTGATATATAATATAATAAATGATAATAACGAAGTCGACACTCATTATATACATTTAGTGAGGAAAAATTATTTTGTTTAAGAATAATTTACAAAATGTTAATTAACAGTGATAATATAGTGTTTAAATCATTAGTGACAACTTAATAATAATAAAAATTTTGTTACAAAGTCATCAAGTTGTTATTATTGGTGGGTTACTAGTTGTTGATAGTGACAAATAAAACGCTAATTCTTGTTACTATTTAGTCTTTTAACATATACTAAGCATTAATCTTTGTTAAGTTAAATTAGATATTTGTGACCATATATATTAATGGGTATATACTTGGTCATATTTAAATTATTGATGATAATATGATAATGTGATAAAGTAAATATCGATATCATTATTTATGTATGATTTAATAGTTCACAATTTAATTTTATATATACGTACTAAAGTGCCATATACATTGCATGAGCTAGTAGGTTGCATCGTTCAAGTGTGACCGACCCGGCTAGCCGCGAAAGCAAATTTCATTATGTACACCAATAATTAAATATTTTAGTCGAAATTTAATTTTTCTGTGTAAATATATAGCATAAATTTAATAATAATAAAAAACCAAAATTATCATTTTACTAGTTAGATACGAACAATCAAAATTGAATTAAACTATCCCCATATGAAATATATCTAGATGCTTTCCCTGTGAATGAACAATATATGAGTGTGTGTGTGTGCAAGGGATTTTATTTTTATAGCAATTGTAATGATGTAAACCACGACATGCGTTTGGTAAATTGGTTCTTGATAATGTTAGCGACCGATTTAACTTGAATTAGTAACTGCGATGGGTCACTAAAACCAGTTCTTTTAGTAGTAAAAAGTTAGAATATTTCAATATAAGGTTTCATTTTTTATATCCACAAGTTAAGAGAATTTTCTAGTTTCTACAAAATATACAATTTTAATAGGTTCATAAAAGATATAATGTACTTAAATATATTTCGTTTTTTCAATTACTTTCTAAATATGAGATTATATTATACTCCATTCTCTACGATTATGTATTTTCTTGAGGATTGTTTCATTATTTTTAATCATTTAATTTTATCTTATTTTAAACTATTTTACTTTACTTATTTTAAAATTAATAAATATTAAAAAGATTTATTGATCATATGAAAATTTTAATATATATTTGGGTAAATTGCAATTTATCCCCTAAAAATTGTGATTGGCCCTAAATCCCCTAAGAAGAAAAAAGACAGTTTGATATATAATTTGATATAGGTTAACAAAAAATAAAGTTACTATTTATATTCTCATAGATGTATTTTAGACTGGTTTGGTTTGTTTACATAGTAATAAATAGGTGGACTAATAAAAGTTAAAGCATATAATATTTAGATTAATTAAATTATATATAGATATTATAGTAAAAAGTTAACTATACAAAAAAAAATGATAAAATTTTTAAACAGGTAAAATGTTAAATAAAATATTGAAAGGTTGAATAATATTAATGTTTCTGGAAAGCAAATTTAGGGGTTAAAGTCTAATAAATATACTGAGATATTGATTGAGGGACAAACTGCATAAGTACAATCAACTCAAAGGGGCAAGTTGTGTCGGAACGGTGCCAGAAAGTTGACCGGAAATCAAAATGTTGTGGTGAGTAATTAAGGGGTAAAGTGCAATTTGTCCTATATATTTTCAATTTAATTTGTCAAAATTCAAGTACGTACATAATTATTTTTTTTAAAAAATTTCATACTTACGAGTGTGCCTATTAACATTGGTGATTATAATTAAAAAAAACACAAAGTTACAAGGCCTTCATCAAGTTGAGGCTTAACATCGACTTGAGTAGAATTTACAAAAAAATAAAATAAAATAAAATAAATAAATGAAAAAGACGACCTTGACCAAGTTGTGAATCGCGACATCTTTGACTAGAGCAAAACTAAGAAGATCCCCACCTTTTTTAATTTCCAACATTTAGTATAAAATCTATGCTCTAATCTTGTTTTCCTATCAATCATCCCACAGAAAACAGATAAAAAAGAGGAACATGGGGTCACATGTGCTGCAAACCCTGTTCATAAATCTTGCTATGTTATTTCTGCACATCATAACTATTTTCGCAGCCTCAACACCTCAAAATTTCTCCATAGCAAAGCCCAACTGCGTCGATCGTTGCGGCAAAATAACCATCCCGTATCCTTTTGGCACCACAGAAGAATGTTACCATCACTATAGTTTCTTTGTGACTTGCAACCAAACTTTCGATCCCCCAAAACTGTTCTTACAGAATTCCACAATAGAGATCACAGACATATCCCTCGATGGCCAGCTCAAAGTCTTGCAGTCCATAGCATATGACTGTTACGACAAAAATGGCATCAACATTTCCAATTTCAATCCCTGGATATATTTCCCACTATACCTTACGGTTAACAATACTGCTAATAAGTTCACTATCGTGGGCTGCGACACGTACGCCTTTGTATCCGGGTCGCGACTCGACCGGGAGTACATGACAGGGTGCACCGCCATGTGCGACGCCAAAGAAGATTTAGTCGACGGGTCGTGCATGGGCTTAGGCTGCTGCCAGACTCCGATTCCTGAAGATGTTTGGGAAGTGGATATTGACTTGAAGACTTATCAAAATTATAGCGATGTTTGGGAATTCAACAATTGTGGATATGCTTTTTTTGCTGAGGCATCTGCTTTCAATTTTTCACGGGAAAGTTTTAAGAGCTTGATGAATGTTACGGAGCTTCCCATGGTGATTGATTGGGCCATCGGGAACGGGACGTGTGAGGAGGCGCAGATGAACTCATCGTCTTATGCTTGTAAGAGTCAAAACTCTTCGTGCTACAAGCCAGAAAATGGAGACGGGTATCGGTGTGGTTGCGGCGAAGGTTATCAAGGAAATCCTTATCTTGAGCATGGTTGTCAAGGTATGGCCGAGATGATTTTTGAACATAATAGTTAAGACGATTTTTTTTCTTTTTTGGTGGAGGCGAGATCAATTTTTTTTATAAAATATTAAAAGTGTTTTTATTATTTAGAGGGGCAAAATTTTAATTTTTAAAAAAATATATATCTATAAAATTAGTTTGATATAAATTTGACGGGAAGCGACCGCACTATCAAATCCCCTAATTCCGCCTATGCTTGTATATGAATTAATTTATCCCCAAGAATTGAGTAAAAAATATCAATTAATCTTCATTTCAATGAATCGTACTTAAAAATTTATTACTAGTAATAAATTTGATGCTTTGAGTTCGAGTTCTTGCGAATATGGAATTATTTTAATTTTGTACTAGTTTATTGTTCAGTGTATCATAGCTTATTTATTTGATATTTGATAATAATTGATTATAATAGTTTGTTTTTCTGTTATTGTATTAGTTTAATTGATTAAGCGTAATAAACCACAAAAAAAAAATCTTAAAAATTGTATGTGGAGCAAACTGCTTAGGAGATGGGAACATTTGTTTAGTGTGCATGCTTGTCTTTCTTTTTTTGTTTTTTCGTTTTTTAATTTAAATTGTAATTATGCTTCTTAATTGTGTTGCAGATATAGACGAATGTAAAGTTCAAGGTCTCAGCAACTGCAGCCATGGTTGTGAGAACACAGAAGGGAGTTTTAAATGTGTTTGCCCCAAAGGGTACTATGGTGATGGAAAGGTACATGGACAAGGTTGCCGTGGACCCAGTCGACAACGTCGTGGACCTCGTGGTGATCAATCCACGCTGATGCTAAAACTTGTAGCAGGTTAGTAAGGCTCTATTAACATATATCTATATATTATAATCATCAAAGGGCAAAATTGAAAATTTGGGTATGTCGTATATAACGTTTTTCTTTTTTAAATTTAAATTCAACTGTTTTGACTTTTTCTCGCATTTTATTCATTATTTGTCATTATGTCTCAATATTAGTGCCACCATCAACTTTCTAATCCCTATTTTTTTATGGAATTGCTGACTGACTCCTATCTTCAATATAAATTGCTAAAAAACCCCCCTTGTACTTTTTTCTTTTTGTTTTTCTTCTTTCCCCACCCACCCTACAGCATACGATTGGATTGCCAATGAAATAAATAATAAATTCATGAAAAAAAAGAAAGCAATTTGACAAAAAAATAGTTGGAAGTGGGATAACCACAACTAGATATCTTCGCACCCTTGTGTTGTGGCTTCGCTACCTCCAACCATGTCTTCTCAAATTTCCCCATGAATTTGTCTTCATATTATGGGCAATTCATCCATATATTCAATTTAAAAATTCATCAATGTTATTTGGTTAAATTGTATGGTGTGTGTTGTCTATTATTATTTTTCGCTTTGCCTTTGTAAATGTTTTCTTTTTTTTTTGGTGGAGGGGGCTTTTGCCCTTTTTTTCTTTCTTTCTTTTCTTTTACTATTATTTTTTAATGCATGGAGTCTCTTAGCAATTTCACCAAAGTAGGGGTTAGAAATTTAACTATAGTATTAATATTGAGACAAAATAAAAGATAATGGATGAAGTAAAAATTGAACGAAGGCAAATGTAAAGTATCCAAAGTGAGATTTCCCCTATTGTTGCTTGTTATTCAATTTATATTGCTCCGTTTGTGTAATCAATACATAATTCTTCAAAAACTTTGAAATTATCCCTCTAAATATATGGATTGTTTAATGATGCAGTTATGCTCTATTTTGAAACATAAAATTTACAGCAGATTTTAATTTTAATTTGTAGAAATATATAATTATTCATAATTATCTAAAAAATCAAACATTTATGTAGAATTTCACATAAAGCAAGTTTTATTTTATTTCGAATTCAAATTAAAAAATTTATGTTTTATGTATAGTGTCCTTCACAATATATATATATATATATATATATATATATATCAACACTTTAATTTTTGAGTATTAGAATAATTTGCCACTTATTTCCACAAATTTTTTTTTTAAAAAAATCATGACATAATTATATCAAAATGAATATTGGAGTTGAACACTTTTTGTTATTAACTGGATTTTTAAATATATTTATTTAGGATTATTTTAGTATAGTACGACCTTAAAGTTTTATGTTCTATAAAAAAAAATCAATTGATTCATTGATTTATTTACTGTTAATCTGATAAAATTTATTATAATATATATAAGATTATTTGTTTCCCGTGCCTTAACATGGGTTGAATAAAAATTTAAACAGTAGCAAAAGAAGCTTATATGTTCCTTAATTCTCTCACTCTTTTTCTTTTTTTTTTTTCCTTTTCTTTTGTGTTTTTTCTTCTTCAAACATATAAACAGGGATTGCTCTTGGGATCATTTTTCTACTATTGCTTGCCTGTTGGTTGTACTTCACACTCAGGAGAAGAAGCTTGAACCAATTGAGGCATAAGTTTTTTCTTCAGAATGGTGGCATACTGTTACAAGAAAAACTCTTCAGAAAAGAAAGATCGCCAGATGTAGTGAAAATTTTCAGTTCATCTGAGCTGGAAAAAGCGACAAATGACTTCCATAACGATATGATCATAGGCCAAGGCGGCTTTGGCACAGTATACAAAGGCTTCTTACCAGATAATACCATCATTGCCATCAAGAAGTCTAAACGAGTTGATCTAAACCAAATCGAGCAATTCATCAATGAAGTGATTGTTCTTTCCCAGATAAACCACAGGAATGTAGTTAGGCTCCTTGGTTGTTGCTTGGACACAGTCGTCCCCCTTCTCGTGTATGAATTCATCAACAACGGCACCCTTTCTATCCACATACACAATCGAGCAAAGGCGAGTTCTCTTAATTGGGACACACGTTTAAGGATAGCTGCAGAAACTGCTGGAGTGCTCTCATATTTACACTCTGCGGCTTCTACACCGATCATACATAGAGATGTCAAGTCAGACAATATCCTTTTAGACCAAACTTTCACTGCCAAAGTGTCTGATTTTGGAGCTTCAAAGTTGGTTCCGTTGGATCACACTCAGCTATCTACTATGGTGCTGGGCACGCTCGGTTACCTAGATCCTGAATATATGCAAACAAACCAATTGACTGAGAAAAGCGATGTTTATAGCTTTGGAGTAGTCCTCTTGGAGCTACTAACGGGTCGGAAGGCGATAAATTTTGATAAGCCAGAGGATGAGAAAAACTTAGCCAACTTTTTCCTTTCTATGTTGAAGCAAGAAAGGTTGTTCCACATTCTTGATGAAAATATTTTGGAGGAGAAGAACATGGAAGAGATAATAGAAGTTGCTAGGCTTGTGAAAGAATGTTTAAATGTGAAAGGGGAAGGTAGACCTAGCATGAAAGAGGTTGCAATGGAGCTAGAAGGGTTGCGACTTGGAGGAAAACACTCGTGGGCCCGAACCGAACACAATGTAGAAGAAGAGATGGAATACTTGCTTGGTGAGGGATCAAATAGCTTTGCAAATGGTGATGGTAATAGCACAAGTGTGGGATATGATAGCCTTACGGGTCATGTTATATTGCCAATAAATGGAGGGAGATGATGAATTTGGAGTCTAAATACAATGACATTACTAAGTTGGTGGTTTAATATATGCTTGATATTTGTTGGTCTTGAGTCACGTAGATTGGTGTATGTTAATCGTGTTTGTAATTTTTCAGATTATATATGATGATACTGTTATTCTCTATGTATATAATTAGTGTTATTTAATTTGTCTATGGAAGTAATTTGTGATACAAAACATCAATTTGATTCCTTTTTTTTTTTTGGTGTGTGTTATTAATTGCTTCCCAATTTTTACAACAATTGGCTGAGCCTTCACACGAGCCTTTCAATTGGATCTCCTTCCAGAGTTCTTCAAAACCAGAACTAGATATGGTTGTGTGTTTTAAGTTTTGAATCAACAAAAACTCGCTCAATTTTATCAATCTTCGGGGAAGGAATATCAAGAAGATGAAAGATGTAGAGGATTAGCTAGAATGCTTAATAAATTCATTTCATACTAGTTATTGACAGCACACCAAACCCCAACTCTGAACTTGGAGTGTCAATAGAACAGATTTTAATCTATTTCCGATTAGAATTCATTTTGGATTTTAGCATTTTTGATTGTTAAAAATATCCCCTAAAACAAATTTGATTAAAAATATTCGAAATTCGAAATAAGTGGATTGAATAGGGAATAAAAAAATTCAATTCGTTAAATATCTGGATCTGAATTTGAATAAATAAAAAACCTATTATCCATTAAATAAAAAAACTTATCTGTTTTCATATCAACATATTTTAAATACTATATTATAAAAATATATAGGAACAAATATAATACATAGTTAATGAAATAGCATTTTTTTTTAAGTCATTGTATTCATACTCTCTTTTCATCTTCATTTTTTGTTTTTATTTTTATTTTTTTGATAATATATACACACCCTACTAGGATTTGAACCATGGTGCTAATCTCCCAAACCTAAATAGTTGGGGTATGTATCGATTAGACTAAAGTCTTTGGACTTTTTTCATCTTTATTTGAGGATATCCCTTTATTAGGTTTAATTTTTGAGAGTTTTATTATTATTATTTTTTATTTTTTGGTTAACCGAGTCGGATTTTTTTTTTAATCGAATTTCCGAATCTTTATCAAGATTGGGTTTTGAATTGATGGATTTAGATCTAATAAAATCTTAGGTCGGTTACGGTTACTAGATATTGTTATCATATTCGATTCTGGACATTTCCAATCCGTGTTCAAATTCGACCCATTGATAGGCTTCGCTCCGAATCCAATCCAAGATCTTATAGGATTCAAACAATCAATTCTAATTCCGAATTCAGTAAAGATATGAAAATCCAATAAAAATTCCCAGCCGATTATAACCAACGGGAAGAGAGAGAGAGAGAGAGAGAGAGAGAAAGAAACTGAAAAACTAAACTAAATAAACAGATATCAACAAATAAAGATAAAAAGAGAATTTGAATATAATTACTTAAATAATAATATTTTTTCATGTGTTATGTATTATAGTTGTTCTTATATACCTTTATAATAAAATTACTTAAAATTTAAATAATATGAATTTAATAGAAAAATGAACAAAATTTCGTATTAATGCAAAATATTTAATATAAAGACAAAGACATTTAATAAATTATTCCTAATGTTCATGAAAAACAATTAACTATCAAATATAATGCTTATTGAAAACTTAAATAAAATATATGAAAATATTATTTAAGAATATTTTATTGTTATTCCTAAATATAATGTATATGTATTTTTTTTTCCTATTAAAATCCTTTATACATATTATATAAGGTTATTTAATAAATAAGGTTATCGAACTTGAGATTCGAATCTTTAACCGGTCGAATTGCTCGATTCCATATTTGATCTATTTATTTTGGATTATAGATATTTGGATATGTTTCATCGAATATTTTAGTTGGTTGAAAATATTAAAATTAGAATCAAACTCGAATCGAATTCGATTTAAAATCTACTCCATTGACAACCCTTCTTTGAACTCCCTTGGGGCTAAGGTTTTCAACGGATCGAATTTGGAAAATACGAATCAAAATTCAATAAACTTTCTCAATACTCAAATCTGACATTTATCCTATAGGATTGACATTCATTATTACTGAATTTGAAATCAGATAAAAAAAATCCAATCTGATTAATAATTAAAAAATTAAAACTTTAAAATCAAATAATCAATAGAAAAATATTTTTTATGCAAAAAATAAAATTTAATAAAGTAGAAAATTATTTTAGAGTATGTATTATAACAATACATTATTTTGTTTAAAAAAATACTTTGAAAAAAAAATAGTTTATTATCTATACACTTTTATAAAGTACCAATACCTCTAATAATTGCTTTGTGTCTTTGGTATTGGCTTTTAATTTCTCTCTCCTCTCCACTATTTAGCCTCTCATCTCTTTTCTCTCTTCTATTATTCATGTTTTTTTTCTTTCTCTTCTCTCTATTATTCAACCTAATCTTATATTTTCTATTTTCTATTTATTTTTAAAACAAAATTAAGTCTTATTTTAATTATTGTAATTATTGTTAAGAAAATTATATTCTATATTATAAATTTAAATGCATGATTAAATTATATTTTAATTTTATTTTGGGAATGCAGCGAGTATGTACTTGCACTAGTTAATTATAATAATTTATATATTTTATTCTGTCTAAACTTCTTTATTAACATTATATACATAAGGTTCTTAATGTAATAAAAAGTATCAATTTGAATTTTTAACGGATCGAATTGCTGGACTCAATATTCTATCAATTGATTTAAAATTACAAATATTCATAATTGAATCTAATCTATTGGATATTTTAGTCAATCAAATCTACTAAAATTCAAATTGTACTCGCATTGAATTCGAATTAAAACTCCCTTGATAGCCCTCTTTGGCGCCTTTGTAAATTTATTTAGGGGCTCAAATCTCAATGTTGTCATCTTTCTTTTGGGCCTTACTCATCGGTACGAATCAGCTAGCCGCCTCAAGGAAGTAGCCCATTACCATCGTATTAACAATAGCCCGTAGCTCCATCAAAAGCCAACTTAATGCATTGATAATGAAATTTATTTTCATACATGTTTGTTGCAATAAAAGTTATTATTATTATTATTACTGTTATTTACCAATAGGTTGTATTTTTATTTTGTGTTATTTACATTATCCTACAAGTTTGATACTTTTAACTTCAAGAAAGCATATTTTATATACTAACAAAACATTTGAGATGGACAGACTATATGTTGTATATATACGAAAGATATTTGTAATTTATTTGTTATGAAATTCTATTAAAATAAATCTGAAGCAACAATTAGTAACAAGAACAGTAACAATCTATGGAGAAAAAAAATTACAAAAAAAAAATCCTTGGTGAACAAAATTCATCCCAGATTGATATTTTACAGTGAATTTCATTAACTTAACGATGAATTATTTCATTAATAGAAGGGTACTTCCTCGATATGATTAAACTTATTTTTTGCTATAACCAATATTAGTAGTCATCAGTCCAGTTTTCACCATAAATAATATATATATATATATATATATATATATATATATATATATATAGTTACGCCACTCGAGTTGAAATATTTATCAGGTCCTAATTCACTCAATAAATACATAAACTAACCAAACAGAACCTTATTATATTATTTTAATTTCTTGTTATTGGTTGGCACAGAAGACATTTTAAATTTTAGATAGCTACATATATAAAGTATTTACCAGTAATAGAGATGTGATTTTCACCACTTTGGATCCTCTACTACAATTAATCCTCCATCTAGCCCGACACTCTTTAGATTTGTGACATGTGGACACTAAGATTAAGCCAACTAACGCCTTTTTTCTATTCCCTAATAACGCCATTTCTCACTCAAAATAAAAGATAAAATAATAAAATAATAATATAATAACAATAAATCACAGAACGCTGGTTACACGACGAAGAGGATAGGGAGAAAAAACAAGGGGGGGGGGGGGGACTATCTGCAAAAACCCTTCCCCAAATCCAAACCCCCCTCCCTCCCTTACCCAATGAACAACAATCGCAGCAATAGGACCACAATCAGTGGCTACGAATGATGAAATCAAGAATTCTATCTAGCTTGCTGTCACGGTCTTGACCTCTCAAGCACGCCGTGTGGCACTTAGTTCTTGGTTCGTCCCTGCGAAACAAGCTAAGTCAGCCTACTTCTTCGGAGAATGAAAGAATGAAAGTGAGAACACCAAGAAATGAAAGGAAACACACAAAGGAAAGAGTGAGAAAGGAATTTGGTTTATTCACTCAAACTTGCTTGGTGATTTACAAATGAGAAGTAGTCCCCTATTTATAGTTGTTCTCCTCTCCAATGAAGGGTGGAGAGGCATTTGATCTAACGGCTACGATTAGCTTCTAGGTCCTTCCTCTAGATATTTCTCCTCGAACCTTCTAATGGGGTTTTTACAAATATGACCCTACTTTGTAGATATTTTCCATGAAACCTTTTAAAGTGCTATTCACAAGTATGCCCTTTTAGGAAGCCAAAAATATTCTAAGTATGGTTACAATATATAAGACTATTCTAAGCCATCTAGAATAATCGAAACCTCTTTATGCCCGTCCTATTTGCTTGACACATGATAGCCGCTCTGTGAATCAATCGAGGCGTGACATTGCGCCCTAATGGTTGAGTTTCGATTTTCTAACGGTAAGCCCTAATAGCCAAAAAAATTTTAAAAAATTTTAATTTTTTAAAAAGATAAATGTAAATATAAAGTGGAAAAAAATTTGAGTGTGAGAGAAAAGAGAGATGATAATAGAAATGAACCAAAAAGAAAAAGAAAAAAAAAGGCATGGTTAAGTAAGGAAAAAAGGAAAGAGAAGAGAGAATAATAGTTTAAGGCTATTGGGCATACCACAATTAAACATATCAAACGAAAAATCTGAACCCCTCATACTAAATATAATAGTATCAATTACTAGCCCATTTATACTATTTAGAGTTTGTCTAAAATAAGATACCCTTAGTGCTTGATTAAGATTAATTGCCCTTGTACTTCAGTAAAATATGAGAACACATGTAACTTGTGGAACATGTTACAATCACTTAGAACTTGATATATAAATATGAATAAGGTGTTGCATGTTACTTACCTACAATTCTAAATTTTATATATATGTGTGTGTGGAGTGTTAAACCTGCTTTATCCTATCCATTCATCGACACCTTTTATTTTTTATTTAGTTCTATTAAATGTATTTCATTTAATTTTGTTGTGTCTACAAATTAATATTCTATTACATATTAATTAATATATCAATGTTAATCATCAAAATTATAATTTACATCACTTGGAAAGTATTCTCAATTGTAAAAGTAGAGGAATTAACTTGAAATTAAAAGTTGTAAATCTAAATAAGAAGGTAAAAAAATATTAATAATAGATTTATAATTAAATAAACAATATATGCAATAGCTATAAAATACACCATACAAATTTGAATATGTAAAACCAAGAATCAACATTTTCTAACTCAAAATAAATTATTTTTAACATTTGTATTATCATCTCAATTATTATACAAAGTGTATCTCTCATTAACCATATATCTTTCTAAATTTCTTCTTTTTGTTAAATTATTGCAATTGATAATCTGTTTTGAAAATTTTGATGCTATAAACATAAAATTATGAAAGATAATTATAATATATCATATTTTCTTGGTACGGATGGTTTTTTTCATGGTTTTCTAAAAGATTAAGCTTGAAGAGGCATGAATTAATATTATTTTAATCTTCTTAGAGACTTGATCTCGTTTTTAGTTATTTTATACTAATAGAAAATATATTTTTTAAACTTTAACATTGTGTGGGAAATTACTTAGAATATATAAACATAATTTTGTGCTTTCTAAATGAGGAGAAACAAAGAAAATCAATGTTACATGATTATTGAAGAAATATGGTCTTCTTGAAGTTTTTTTAACTAAAAGGTTTTATTTCTTTTCTGCACTAATTATTTTTATTTAATATTACTCTTGTTTTTAAAAGTTAATTCAATAAGCACTAATATATATATATATATATATATATATATATATATTCTTATGTCAAATTAATAAAGAAATGCTATATATATTATTGATTGTTCTATAATTAAATTTAGATTATTGAAAAAATAAAATTTCAAACAAAAAACATATATGTTTTTAATTGATTATTATTCAATCTATTATCCAAATGACATCATATTAAATATGTCATTTTATATCTCATTAACCATATTGTATATATTCATGGAAAAAAATGGAGGACTATATCGTACTTTTTAGTTAAATTTGTTTTGAATTTAGTAGAGACATTGCTTGATATGAGAAGGAAATCTAATTTATGACCAAAGAAAAATATTAACTATAAATAAACAATAATTACACAATTGACATTAGCCAATATCGATTATTGAATATGGGAGAGAAATTTGGGGACAGATTTCTGGGGATAAGGGTGGGATCTTTAAATAGTTTATGGATATATTAAGAGAGTGCTTGGCTATGTTTTAAAAAGCTTATAAGCTCATAGAGCTTATAAGATGTTTTGGAGCTGATAAGCTCCTATATCTTATTTTAAAAATAAGTTCATAAAGTGTTTGGATAAATAAGATGTTGTAGCTTATAAGTTATTTTTGGAGTTGATAAGCTGTAATTTTTGTTTGATAAAAATTAAAGCTTATATATTTTTTTAAGTATAATAATGATCCAAAAGAATAAAATTAAATTAATTTCATGTACATAAATATTTTTGAGATAGTAGAAATGCAATCTTGAAAAAAAGATATATACTTATATTATTTTATCTTTTAGCATTGGACAACTTATAAGCTATTTGAAAAAAAGTTGGGGGAGTTTACTTTTTTTCGAAAATTATGAGCTCTTGAATAGCTTATTTTGGAGCTTATAAGCTACTTTTACTTAAAAATTTACCAACCATTTTTAAGGAGTTTATAAGCTCTCAAACAGCTTATAAAATATTTTTAAAAGCTTATAAGTTTTAGCCAAATACTCTCTAATTATAAATTTGCCAACAAGTTGCTTGGTAACAAAAAGGTAAAAAATCATTGATAAATACACGTGGCAGCTTGTGAAGGTCCTACATAATATTAGGTAGTACCGGCAAGCCTTTTTTTAGATGGGTCTACTCTTTATTTATCTATATTTTATATAAGTGTTAGGCCCACCTAATAACCACCTTTTGGTATCTTTCGTCTGAACCCCCCTGTGACACCTCCCCTTGTTAGGACCATCCTATACGAGTAGGCTCACTTAACGGTCTTGCTGAGTACTTATTTTTCAATCGATACCCAATACAACAATCATTTATGGTACACTAGAATTGAGATGGGAATAAAATGCCATTAGCTTACATCAAACTGTAGAGTACAATACCCAATACACAATCATTTATGGTACTCTAGAATTGAGATGGGAATAAAGTGTCATTAGCTTACATCAAACTATAGGGTAATAAACTATCCCAAGTACAACATTTCAAGTAGTGGTCTACCATTTATTAAAATAAGCTACTCTTCTATAAATGATAAATGACGATGCACTATGCACTGATCGCCTTAACCGAGTCCCCTCGACCTATTCCTGAATCTGAGGCAATGAACAGAAAGAACTTGAGTGTAAGTCCAAATAACTTAGTGAGGCGAGAAATATACATATAGATATATAAACTGAAAATAGAGTCATAAACCAACAAAATAATGAATCATAAAAAAGGTATGTCCTACACAAACTTGAACAAGACAGATGATGACCATGAACGGAATCTCTACCTTATTAACTACTCAAAATAGATAAACAATCATAAAATCCTATGCCTCCCCTTTGTGTCAAGGAGCGACCTTGACAACGGTAAACGGTAAACGATAAACGTGTAGGTGTACCACGTGCCAGTACAATTACACCGAGCCATCCCTACTACAATTAACCTCCAATTGTATGTCAAGAATCAGGTCCAACAAAATGGTATCACGTAAGAAGGTTCTATCAACGGTCCGTTCCGCCCGGTATACCCTGCTCACATATACCAGGGCCCAAACTTCTCAAGGGCGTCCTCCAAGGGTATTAATAGATCATGTCAAGACAAATTGGCTCACGAAACTTTCAATAAACCAATAACTTATTTCAACACCAGGGATACATTAAAATATAATTAAAACATGATATCACAAGGGTGCATAAATCATTTTTGAAACTATATAACTGACAACATTAGAAATGAATATTTTTTCGGGTATAACTTGACTTATTAATTTAGAAAAATATTATTTGTCTAAACATAGAGGAGTTAATTGTCAAATTGGTCCCATACGATATAACTGCTTGCGATTGTCCCAAATATTTTTTTAGCCAAAATAGTCCCCAATCAATAGTAATCTCTCTCCAAACTGGTACCGCCGTTAAAAATAACGAAAACAGAACGAGCGTGCGACGCACGTGCGCCGTTCGTTAAGGGCCATTTTGGGGGGAATATATCACTGTTGTTGGTTTTGGAGGGAAAAGCCAGGACCCCTACTGCTTTTTCCCACCCAAAGCTTCTTATTTGGTTCATTTTTCTCTCTATTTTCCTATTTCGAGACAGCCTCATTATTCTCTCTCTTTCCTCCCACAAATTTTGCAGCTGAGATGAATGTCACTGTGGCAACCAATAGCTGCTGCAAAGGGTGTCTTGGACCAACGACAACCCGGGACGAAGATTCTTGGCTTGTGAGGACATCAACGGGTGCACTTTTTTCAGTGGACCGATCCCCCAATGTGCGCGGCGAGCAAGAGCTGTAATTCCGGCTTGCTGCGTCGTATTAATCAGGCTCGTGTGGAGAGGGATGCCGCCAAAGATCGACTTCGCCAACTGGAAGAAGAGATGAAGGCCTTGAGGAAGGGGAAAAAATGGTTGTCTTTTTACTTCTAGTATCATGGTTGCCAACCATTGGAATTTCATGATTTGAAAGATGTTTATTTGTGGTTGGTTTGTAATGTCTGCAGTATTGGATTGAAGAATGATTCTTCAATCTCGGCTTTATGTGTTTATGACTTTATATTAGTTTATGGATAGATGTTAAATAAGATGGGGTTGATTGTAATTTTTCAGAAGTTATGTAATTTTTAAATGGGTAGTTGTTTTGATATCCTGCTCACAACATTCAAATTAGCCACAATATAAAGGAAAAATAAGCTTTCATTTCCAAAATAGAACAATGCCATAGTATCAACATTTACAAAACTCAAGTGCAAAAGATTGATGATATATTACCCCCCTCCCCCTCTTTAACAGTGCGTCACGTTTCTATCTCACAAAAGAAAATCAACTTTCTTTAGGCAACAATGCACCATGCCTCTCAACACCCCAAAAGATCAAATTGTTTTTCAATTCTTACAAAAAGACAGCAGGTCAAGTATGTTTTGGCAAAATACATACAAAACTAATTATCATAAGTCAAAAGCTCTTATATGTCTTCTTTCCGCCCTTCTTGCCCTGGCTGATGTACTTTAGACGGTTGTTAATTGCAGCAACCAAGTTGTTCAATTGTTCACCTAACTTCTTCTTCTTTTTGAATAAGAGGTAATTGGTCCTTGTGTTAGCTATTCCACTTGAAGTACTTGAGCTGGCGGATTAATCTGCTATGGTGGATTGAATTGTTGCACATCACTTAATGTCCTATTCACCATGCATGCATACAATTAAAAGTCTTCTGTTCTTTTAATAACTTTACACAATTATCACCAATCTAAGGGAGTTTATATCATACTGTTGAACACTTTGATTTTTGGGCAGACCGAGATGACGTTCCAACTTGATTTTGCCGCTAGCTAGCACCTTTTCCTTGGGACAGCATTGCTTGTTTATTTGATGTTCCTGAATGAAATGAAATGGTTAAATAATGTAAATAAATTGATAATGTAAATATAGAGTATTGTAAAACATACTAAATCAATTACCTTGATTTGGATGGACCTTCCTGAGTGACTTGTGGTGCATCTTGAGTCAGATTAATTTCTTCAGGATCATCAACTGGGAACTCTTGCAGCAAATTTCTTCCATTCACAGCCTCTAATGTTATGACCCTCACACATGGCAAAACTTGCATGTCACTTGCCACTTGTGTTTTCCAAGTTTCAAGAAACTGTTTCTGTTTTTTAGCTTGTTTTGCTTTATCTCTTTTGTTCTTCGGCATCATTTCTTCTTGCCTTTGATGGTCTTCCTATTTTCTCCCAAAGTTTGGAGGTAAAGATGGAATAAAACCTGTTGGTGACATAAGTTTGGCCTTCCATTGGCCTTAAAAGCAAATGAATATACGGCAGATAGGTCATCACATGATAACAAGTATTTACAAAATCCTCGGAGTCCTACAATTGTGCTTGAATGGCTGACATGGCATGAATACAAGGAATTCCTTGCAACTGCCACTTCCTACAACCACATGTGTGTGCCTTTAAATCAACCGTATACCTAGCCCCACTAAATGTGAAATCTCATACAACCAATTATTAGACTTCAAAGGTATACAATCTGATGATTTTTTGGTTCTCCTATCCCAAAATCTTCTAATTTGGGACATATTCTCCTACCCTCCCATTTTCTTCACAATCATCCCTATTTGTTGCAGCCTTTTCATCAGCCAAGTTTTTATCCATTCTAACATTGTTATACAGGCTTCTCCCTAGCCTCAAGGATGCAACTATTAACACCTCACACATGTTGTTTAACAACATATCAGACTTACAAAATTGTTGAAATGTGACTTTGCCCATTGAGATGGTGGCTTGTCTTGCATCCATTCCAACGCACACTTTATCCAGTTCACCATCTCCTTCATCATGCATTGAAGTCTGAAATTGTTGTTGCTTTGGCAGCTTCCAAAGAGCCCTCTTGAAAACAAGTCCATTGAAACCTGCTCTCTTCATGTTTCATGAAGATGTCTCAAACAAAAACGATTGTCAGAACCTGGAAATTTTTTTCAAAGCAGGGATTAAACCTTTTTGCTTATCTGACATGAAAGTAAAGCATTATCCCTTACAATCATCAAATCCTCCTTAAGTAGTTGGAGGAACCACTCCCAAGCTTCTCTTGTCTCACTGCCCTAATGCATATGCAATTGAAAGGGCAGTTATTTGGGTCTATGCCAACAGCAGATAGAAGCACACTTGTGTGGGCCCTTAAGATGGCACCCATCCACACCCACAATGGGCCTACATCCATTCAAAAAAACCAGTTTTTAAAGCCTCAAAAACAAACATAAAATTTAGAGACTTTTTGCTTGCCATTCATATCAGTTTCATCAGTAAGCTGCATAATCACAGTGGAACTAGGATTTTTTTTTCCCTCAAGGCATTAGCATAATCCCACAATTTAGCAAATATAATTCCCTTCTATTGCCACCATTGCTTTCTGCTTAGCCTTATATATTTGATTTCATACTCCCATTCACAATCCTATCTCACAATTGAACTTCATCTTCTAACCCTTTAGTTAATCCTTGTTTGCAGCAGTTCTGAATTTCTCTTCATATTTTTTAGCCACCCATCTAGAATTAACATTTTGACATTGCTCTCCCTTGGACAAGTGTGCTTGCTATTATACTCCCTAATTTGAAATGATGATTCATTTTTCACCTTAAGCACATTTATATGCCATTCACAGTTTCCCCAACACACCTTGCATAGATCTCCTATTGTCATTTTTTGTTATCTTTAGGTTTCTGCCTGTTTTAATGCTTCAGATCTGACAGCCTCCATGAACTCATGCTTTGTGGTGAATTTCAACCCAATTTGAAAAGTGGGATTATAGACAGTAGTTGGATTATAGACAGGATACTCACATCCCCCTTCTTCAGATTCTACCACACTATCAATTCGCTACCACTACTATCAAAATCTGAACCCTTTCATCATATCAGAAGATGATGACAAAAGTTCATTATGATTCACATCATCATCAACATATTGTTTCAAAGGCATTATCATCAACATTATCACTTACATAACTCCCTAATGTGAAATCACTATCACCATCATTACTCTCTACCCCACCAGC
>CM047874.1:6409371-6551730 GCA_026212405.1 Petrea volubilis | reverse complement strand
AAATAACATAGCAAGATTTATGAACAGGGTTTGCAGCACATGTAACCCCATGTTCCTCTTTTTTTTTTCTTTTTTCTGTGGGATGATTGATAGGAAAACAAGATTAGAGCATAGATTTTATACTAAGTGTTGGAAATTAAAAAAGGTGGGGATCTTCTTAGTTTTGCTCTAGTCAAAGATGTCACGATTCACAACTTGATGAAGGTCGTCCTTTTTTTTTTTTTTTGTCGTAAATTCTACTCAAGTCGATGTTAAGCCTCAACTTGATGAAGACCCTGCACCTTTGTTTTTTAATTATAATCACCAATATTAATAATCAATGCCTATAATCATTAATAGGTACATTCATAGGTATGAAAAATTAAAAAAAAAAATTATGTACGTACTTTAATTTTGATAAATTAAATTGAAAATATTTAGGACAAACTGCAGTTTACCCCTTAAAAATTTTTAGTTTTGACACTAAACTTCTTTAAAAAACAAAAAAGGCATTTTGTCCTTTTTAATTACTCACCAAAACATTTTGCTTTCCGGTCAACTTTATGGCACCATTCCGATACGACTTGCCCCTTTGAATTGATTGTACTTGCGCAGTTTGTCTCTCAAGGAATTTCTCAGTACATTTATTAGACTTTAACCCCTAAATTTGCTTTCCACAAACATTCAACCCTTCAAACTATTTTATTTAACATTTTACCACTTTAAAAGTTTTATCATTTTTTTTTGTATAGTTAACTATTTGCTGGAATATCTATATATAATTTAATAAATCTAAATAGTATATGCTTTAACTTTTATTAGTCCACCTATTTAATTACTCTGTAAACAAACCAAACCAATCTAAAATACATCTACGAGAATATAAATAGTAACTTTATTTTTTGTTAACCTGTATCAAATAGGGTCATGATCGAATTATATATCAAACTGTCTTCTTTTATTTTTCTTATGGGATTTAGGGCCAATCACAATTTTTAGGGGGTGAATTGCAATTTACCCAAATATATATTAAATTTTCTATATGAATAAATCCTTTTAATATTTACTAATTTTCAAATAAGTAAAAGTAAAATAGTTTAAAATAAGATAAAATTAAATGATTAAAAATAATGAAACAATCCTCAAGAAAATACATATCGCAGAGAGTGGACTATAATATAATCTTATTTTTAGAAAGTAATTAAAAAAAGGAAATATATTTAAGTACATTATATCTTTTATGAACCAACTAAAATTACATCTTTTGTAGAAAGCTATCTTAACTTGTGGATATAAAAATGAAACCTTATATTTAAATATTCAGACTTTTGACTATTAAAAGAATTGGTTATAGTGATCCATCGTAGTTACTAACTCAAGTCAAATCGATCGCCCACAGTATAAAAAATCAATATATCGAACGTATATTGTGGTCTAGAACCCTCAGAACTCGCTAAAAAAATAAAATCCCGTCCCAACTGCAAAATTTATTCTAATTCATCCCTTCCCCCCCCACACACACACTCACACTTTTATTGTTCATTCACACGGAAAGCATATAGATATCCTTTACAGTTATCAGCTAGGAAGTACATAGAATTTATCATGGCTTTTGGACTTAAAGCCATTAAAGTTCTACTTCCTTCTTCGATAGTTTAAAAAATACAAACAAACGAATTACATTTTGTTTGACATCATCAAACTATTGTGATGTTTGCTGTGACAGCCACAATTGAATAAACCAACTAATTAAGGTTTTGAATCGTTCTTTTCCTTTCTATTTCTTCCAACATTTTTTATAGGGTGAATGACAAATCCAACTATTTTGAGAAGCTATTTAATGTGGTCGGAACTTGGCGGTTCTTCTCGGGCTGATGTGGAGTCCCCATCTAATAAATGTTGGTGGCTCTTTGTCCTGCTAGAATGGAAAACACGAGAGTTTAGCTGAAAATGTCACTGGCTAAGACCCTCCAATACCTAAATCAGTGTGGTAATGGAGGATAATCGAAAATATGCAAAAAAAATGAGCAAAGGTTAAATGCATAATGTGTGTGTTACCTTTGTGGGGAGATATCCTTGGGGTACACTAATAGAAAAATAGCTAATAGCCAAGGATTTTATCCATGAAAAAATCTGTGTCTAATCTGTGGTTATTAGCCACGGATTAAAAAAAAATATGAAAAAAATTTAGCCACGGATTGCCCCTGGCTAAATTAGGCCGTGGCTATTTTTGGTGGCTAAAATTCCCGCAAAATTTTGCCGTGGCCATGGCTAATTTAGCCACGGTCTGACTATGGCTAAAAATCCGAGGCAAAGGTTTTTTTTTTTTTTTTTTTGGCACCATGTATGCTTTGAATTCTTGACTTCGTAGTTGAAGTTAGAGCGTTAAACCACTACACCACTTTAACTTTTTGTTTAATAATTAATTTTTGCTATACTTAACTAATATATGTATATTATATATATTGATATATATATATATAATAAATGATTCGATATATTACATACATATAAGATTAGATAAACTTATATATATATATATGTGTATTTATATATAATTAGATGTATATATATTAGATATATATGTACATACATAACATATATTAGATATATAATACACTGATATATGTTTATTTCATATAGATGATTGATATATTTCAATATTTATTTCAATATCAATTCCAATGACGGATGATCGTTTCAATTATTTGATGATCTACAATTTAACTTTCATAATTATTTTTTTACATTTAATTTATCATTTTATTATAATATGATAATATGTTGGATTATACTACATATATAAGTATATGAGTATACTCCTAATCAGTTCATTTCAATGTTTATTGTCAATTGTATATATATATGAGTTAATTATCTGATTTTGAAAGTTTATAATTGATCAATTGCCATAACTCATATTATAGTTTTATCAATAATTCAACAACGTATGTTGGATTATACTACATATATAAGTATATGAGTATACTCCTAATCAGTCCATTTCAATGTTTATTATCAATTGTTTATATATATGAGTTAATTATCTGGTTTTGAAAGTTTATAATTGATCAATTGTCATAGCTTATATTATAGTTTTATCAATAATTCAACAACGTATAATTGTTATCGATAATTTACAATATTTCATTGTAAAATAACTAGACTAATAAGGCCACCAATCTGTATTAGTCGTGGCGAAACTGTGGCCAGAGTGGTTTAGCCACGGTCTGGCTGTAGCTATTAGCCACAGACTAGCCATGGTTAGACCATGGCTAACCAGGCCGTGGCTATTAGTGGCTAGTCCGTAGAGCCACGGTCTAACCGTGGCTAGTTGTTAACCATAGAATGAAATTTTTTATTTTTTTTCAATCTGATATGGTTCAAACTCTTAACCTCTTGGTTGAAATTAAAGTATCAAACTACTGCACCACGTTAATTGTTTGTTAAAAAATTAGTTTTTGCTATACTTAACTAATATAAATTATGCGAAATTCTAAATATAAATTACCTAAATAAAATTTTGAGATAATTTTTATTTTTTCTATTAATTTATTAAATATTTTTTATAATTAATAAATTACTTGTTCAATCACTAACTACTTTTCAATAACAAAAAAAGAAAAGCCAAAGATTAGTATAAAAAAAAATAAAGGACTGGACCATGACATATATAACATTATACATACATATATATATATATATATATATTCGATTTTCAAAATATTTGAAGGCTACAACTTGAATAAGAGAATGGACCATGACATATATAACATTATATATATATATATATATATTGGATTTTCAAAATATTTGAAGGCTACAGCTCGAATAAGATTTCATATTTCAGATGGTATTTTATCATCTATTTCATAATGTACATTTATACTATAGAACTATGTGTTTAAAATTATTTTCTTAATTATACACTTACTTTAGAATATTTACAATTGATGTATATTCATGCAATAAAGTAGAAATATGAAAATGAAACACTTATTTGGAATACTACTTGTCAACATAAATGGTTTCACTAAATTATGAAAGTTATCCCACAATATAAAGATAGAGCTATACTTAAATACATATATGAACAAAAAAATAAAACGAGTTTGATTTAACTAGTGATCAAAAATCATTTAGTATAACTTGTCAAAAATTAATTTAAATAACTAATTCAACAAAATAAATTCGAATATTTGATTTGTCCTGCTAGGATGGAAAACACGAGAGTTTGGCTGGAAATGTCACTGGCCAAGACCCTCTAATACCTAAGTCAGCGTGGTAATGGAGGATAATCGAAAATATGCAAAAAATCGAGTAGAGGTTAAATGCATAATGTGTGTGTTACCTTTGTGGGGAGATCTCCTTGGAGTACACCAATAGAAAAATAGCTAATAGCCATAGATTTTAGCCACGAAAAAAGTCTATGTCTAATCCGTGGTTATTAGCCACGGATTAGCCAAGGTTTAAAAAAAATACGAAAAAAATTTAGCCATGGATTGCCCTTGGCTAAATTAGTCATAGCCTGGCCGTGGCTATTTTTGGTGGCTAAAATTGGCACGAAATTTGCCACCATTTTTTAGCCATGGCTAAACCGTAGCTAATTTAGCCACAACTTGACCGTGGCTAACAGCCATGGATTAGCCACGACCTAGCCGTGGCTGAAAATTCGTGGCCAAGTTTTTTTTTTAACCACTACACCACTTTAACTTTTTGTTTAATAATTAGTTTTTGCTATACTTAACTAATATATGTATATTATACATATTGATGTATATAATAAATGACTCGATATATTACATACACATAAGATTAAATAAACTTATATATATATATATATATCTGTATTTATATATAATTAGATGTATATATATCAGATATATATGTGCATACATAACATATATTAGATATATAATACACTGATATATGTTTGTTTCATATAGATGATTTATATATTTCAATGTTTATTTCAACATCAATTCCAATGACGGATGATCGTTTCAATTATTTGACGATATACAACTTATTTTTTCATAATTATTTCTTTAATTTAATTTATCATTTTATTATAATATCACAATATGTTGGATTATACTACATGTATAAATATATGAGTATACTCCTAATCAGTCCATTTCAACGTTTATTGTCAATTGTTTATATATACGAGTTAATTATCTGGTTTTGAAAGTTTATAATTGATCAATTATTATAACTTATATTATAGTTTTATCAATAATTCAACAACGTATAATTGTTATCGATAATTTACAATATTTCATTGTAAAAAACTAGGCTAATAAGGCCACCAATTAGTATTAGTCGTGGCGAAACCGTGGCCAGAGTGGTTTAGCCATGGTCTGGCCGTGGCTATTAGCCATGGTTAGATCGTGGCTAAATAGGCCGTGATTAACCATGGCTAGGCCGTGGCTAGTCTGTGGCTATTAGTGGCTAGTTCGTGGAGCCATAGTCTGACCGTGGCTAGTTGTTAGCCACAGAATAAAATCTTTTATTTTTTTGAATCTGATGTGGTTCAAACTCTTAACCTCTTGGTTGAAAATGAAACACTTATTTGGAATACTACTTGTCAACATAAATGGTTTCATTAAATTATGAAAGTTATCCCACAATATAAAGATAGAGCTATACTTAAATACATCTATGAACAAAAAATATAAAACGAGTTTGATTTAACTAGTGATCAAAAATCATTTAATATAACTTGTCAAAAATTAATTTAAACAACTAATTCAACAAAATAAATTCGAATATTTGATTTGTGTATTTAAATTGATTTAGGATTATTATTCATTTTACTCAATAGGAAAATAAAATTAGTATTTGAAATAAATATTTTACCTAAATATTTGAAATAAAAAATAAAAATTGGTTAATAAATCAAAAATTAGTAAAACTAATAAATTATAAAAATAGATAAAATTAATGAAATTTATTTAGATAATTTACATTTAAAATATAATATAGATATATGTTAAATATAAGAAAAATTGTTTCACAACTAAAGATGTCAAGTGGCTTAGTGGTTTGATGTTGTAATTATAACCATGAGGTCCATGGTTCAAATCCCATGGAGTGCAAGAAATGTTACAATTATCATTATGGCTCTTTGGGGCGTGGGGTTGTTTAAGGGGTGGGGGAGCTTAGGGAGCTTTTATTTATTTATTTATTTTTGGACTGGCCACGAATTAGCCACGACCTAGCATTTTCTAGAACTTAGTGGCCAAATTGGCCACGTCTTGACTATGGCTAATGTTCGTGGCTAGAAATTAGTGGCGGTCGTGGCTAATCCGTAGTTGAGTAAAGCCGTGGCTAAAATTAGCTATGCCACTTTTAGCCACGAATTAAGTGGCACGAATAAAATTCATGGTTAATCTGTAGCTAATTTTCGAGGCCACGAATTTTTGCCAAATCTGTGGCTGAAATCCCTAGCTAAATCTGTTTTTCTAGTAGTGGTATTTATAGTAGGTTGTGTTTTGGGCTTGCTCCTTGGAGCCCGGGCCAAGTGCGTAATCCTATGAACCCATAGGATGGCTTAGCCGATGTGACCAACCTAGGACATCTTGGCGGCTACAGGGTAGGTTAGCCCATAGCTAAGATTTGAGGAGGTTGTCAAGGGTGACAGCGACATGATGAGGCTTCGTCAAGACCTGCTCGACCTGTCACATCTTGTCACCCACTTAGCAGTGGGTGGGGCGTACTCGAGGAAAGGGATCTACTACGAGGAGGGTAACCCTCCTCAAGGAGGATTCTCCTCGATGAAATCTGTCCGTGCAGAGAGTTTAGCGGGAGAGTCTCTGCTCTATATAGACTCGGATAACACATGGCCGACACGTATCACTGAATCAAGATTCATGATGACGTGTAGATATCATGTATCACTATTGTAGATTAGTTTAAACTTTTGTTTAGTCTTCCAAGTCCCGAACATAACGGGTCGAATTTTTCCGGCCAAAGGATCGATGCTCGCAGCGATGAAAAAGACAGAAAAAGAAAGAGGATGATGAAAATTTTAAAAGAATCAAAAATATATTATTATAGTAATGCACTTAATAATATAGCGTTGGTGGGAAAAGATGGAATGAAATTGATAATGCTCGTATAAATTAAACAATGTACACGATAATGAAATTGAGAATAAACTAAGCAATCGATATTGATATATGAAGATTAACGGTGTAGTCAATGGACGTCATATATATAATTAAATTTATTTCATATGGAAAAATTTTAATTCAAATTTGATTGTTCGTATCTAACCAATTAAATGATAATTTTAATTTTCATTATTATTTAATTTATGCTATATTAACAAAGAAAAATTAGATTTCAACTAAAATATTTAACCCTTGGTATATATAATTATGAAATTTCCTTTCATGGCTAGCCGGGTCAAGCACCATTGAACAATGCAACCCACAACTAACACGTCATATATACGACTATACGGTACTTGAGTGCGAATATATCAAATTAAATTGTGAATTATTAAATCATACACATATGATGATATCGATATTTACCTATCATCAATAATTTAAACGGGACCGGGTATGTTACCCATTAATAAATATATATTGTCATAATCAAGTAGGTTACAAACCAATCGGTTAGAAAGGCGTTTACTATTCCTTGCCAAACCAATGGTTACAACGGTACAATTAATATAATTTTGCAAATAACATCTCTATTACCGTTAACTAGTCATGTTGCTATCCATAATTGAAGTCTTCTTGGCCAGCCAATAACAAGAAATTTTTTAAAAAATTACAAGAAATTTTAAATAGTATATGCAAGGTTCTGTTTGGTTTATCTATTTATTAATTGAAAGCCCTCAATAAGTCAACTCGAGTGGCGTAGCTACAATGCTTTCAAAATTGAACTGGAGAAAGAACAAGTGATTTTATTGGCTATCGATTTGATCGATTCAATTTTTTCGATCACTAATTCAATTAGTATGACATCATAATGATGTAATAATTATATTTAATTATATACTAATATTATGAATAACCAAAAATAGAAATATCCAATAATATAAGAAAAATATTTAAATCTTATTTTTGAGTTTTTGGTCATATTTTAAATTATTCTAAAAGAAGAAAATTTCACAATTGATTCAATTACAAATATCTAATTTAACTTAACTATGTTAATGCTTAGTAGATGTTAAAAGACTGTTTCATATTAATCCAAGTAATTATTCCCTACAAATCTAATATTTACAAAATTATACAAATTGATGATGATGATGATGATGATGATGCACTTCTATCGTCAGAGCCGCCACGCAGAAACGCAGCAACACCACGGTGAAGAAGAAAGCAAAAAGAAGTTTGAACTGTTGGTCCCTCCTATTCGAATCGGTGCCGGTTAAACAGGTTTTTGCGGGTTGATACTGGTTCAATTGATATAATATAATGCATAGTGCAGGGTGTGAATGAAATGCAATTTTTGTAAAAATTGAGCAACAAATATTATTAATTAATTATTTTTTTAATTACATAAGTAATTTTAAAAACTTATATATATATCATAATTTATTTATTTTGACATTACTTCTTAATTAGCAAATAAAGCGTACGGACAAAGAAAGTAATTAACAATATATTGTTTTAGATGATAAAAAAAAAAAAAGAAAAGAAAGGTTGTATTTTCCCACACAGAGCAGCTATCAAATTTAACCCCAAGGCTATATTTGGAACAAGAATTTTGGCGAGGAAAAGTGGAAGGAAAATGGAAAGGATTAAAAATGAAAGCATAAAGTACTATCATTTGAAGCAAAGAAAAAAATTTCCATTCTATTTTCCTTACCAAAATCCTAAAACCAAACGGAGGGCAAAAGAAAAATGGATAATCCCAAAAAGTCTTCTCTTCTTCCCAGCAACCATGCCCCCTATCAAGGTTCCCTATATGAATATAAATATTATGGCTTTGGGTTATTTGTACTTGAAGCTCCAAGACTATGCCACCAAAGTGGCTAATATAACAATGTGAGAGCCTAAGTTATTATGACTCAAAACATCAATGTTGTATGCCAAGAATTTGTGCATTTATAAAAATTCCAACAAATTGTTGTACAAATTACCAGCAAATGTGTTGGATAAATGTCAGTTGATGATGCCTTGAATTAACAAGTAATTTCGTCAACAAATCAAATAAGACTAATTATTACATAGAGAATAACATGAAAATGTAGGAACATCAAAATGTGTACTATGATATTATTAAATATAGTAATATTATAAATATCATATACGATACAAGAATTTACAAGTACTTTTAACTTCACACCAATCTACATCGCCCAGGCATAACTAAATCAAGCATAAATTAGACCATCAATTTGGTAATATCATTACAGTTACACACCAACTTCATCATCTCGCACCACTCATTGGCAACATATCCAACACTTGTGCTGTTACCATCACCATTATTGGCAAAGATATTTGATCCCTCACCAAACAAGTATTCCATCTCTTCTTCTGAATTTTGTTCTGTTTTGCCCCACGAGTGTTTTCCTCCGAGTCTTAATCCTTCTAGTTCCATTGCTACTTCTTTCATACTTGGCCTTTCTTCCCCTTTCACATTTAAACACCCTTTTGCAAGCCTCGCAACTTCGACTATCTGTGCCCTATTTATCTCAGGCACAATGTTATCATCAATAATTTGGAATAAGCGCTCTTGCTTTGGCATAGCAAGAAAAAACTTGGCTAAATTCTTCTCCTCCTCTGGCTTATCAAAGTTGATTGCCTTTCTTCCTGTCATTAGCTCTAACAGGACTACTCCGAAACTATAAACATCGCTTTTGTCAGTCAATTGGTTCGTTTGCAAATACTCAGGATCTAAGTATCCAAACGTACCTTGCACCATAGTGTATAATTGAGTATGATCCAAACAAACCAATTTTGAAGCTCCAAAATTAGACACTTTAGCTGTCAAAGTATGGTCTAAAAGGATGTTATCTGACTTGACATCTCTATGTATAATAGGAGTGGAAGCATGCCTGCAGCTTCTGTAGCTATCTTTAAACACATGTCCCCATTTAGATAACGTGCCTTTGCCTGATTGTATATGTGGGTAGAAAGAGTGCCATTGCTAATGAATTCGTATACGAGAAGGGGGACTTCTGTTTCTAAGCAACAACCAAGGAGCCGAACCACATTCCTATGGTTTATTTGGGAAAGAACAATTACCTCGTTGATGAATTGTTCTATCTGATTTGGATCCACTACAGGAAAACAGGCAAAAACCTACGGAATTTGCCTACGGAAAACCTACGGACAAAATCCCTTGCAAGTACCAACGGTACACCTACGGACAGCCTACGAAACATGGTAATATGAAATTCTATTGGTAATCCGTCGGTAATCCGTAGGAAAATTTGCCATGAAACTGGCGGGAGAAATAGCGCCATTTTTACCAAGGGATTCCCAACGGATTTTTCCCTTAGGAAGTTTTTTAAAAATTTAGCGACGGAAAACCGAGGGAATATTCCCTTGGTAATCTTGATCAAAAAATACCAAGGGTTTCCCAACAGAATTTTCCCTCAGGAATTTTTTTAAAAACCGTACCGACGGAAAACCAACGGAATATTCCCTTGGTAATCTTGTGAAAAAATTACCAAGGGATTCCCAACGGATTTTTCCGTAGGTAAGTTTTTTAAAAACGTTACCGACGGACAACCAACGGAATATTCCCTCGGTAATCTTGTTAAAAAATTACCAAGGGATTCCCAACGGATTTTTCCCTAGGTACGTTTTTTTAAAAATTTCGCTACGGAAAACCGAGGGAATATTCCCTTGGTAATCTCGAACAAAAAATTACCAAGGGATTCCCAACGGAAATTTTCCTTGGGAAATGTTTTTAAAAACGTTACCGACGGAAAACCAACGGGATATTCCCTTGGTAATCTTGTTAGAAAAATTACCAAGGGATTACCAACGGATTTTTTCCTAAGTAATTTTTTTTTTAAAATTTATCGACGGAAAACCAACGGAATATTCCCTTGGTAATCTTATTCAAAAAATACCAAGGGATTCCCAACGGATTTTTCCCTTGGTAATTTTTTTTTAAAAATTTGGCTAGGGAAAACTAATGGAATATTCTCCTTGACTCCCACTTTTATATGATGAACACATATTTTGTATTTACTCATAATATTTCGTTTTTAACACTATGTATCATTTAATTATATGATTAATTGTGAAATAATATTCTAGCCAATAATATTGCAAAAGTTTTGAATGTACGGTATAATCCAAATAGGGCTGTCAAAGGATCGATCGAATTTGGAGAAAATCAGTGCAATGCGGATCCGAATCCGAATACATGCACGTACCGGCTATCGATTTCGATCCGAAATCATACAGGATCTTTATTCATTATTCAGAATTTGACGACGAAATAATTTCGAGATCCAATAAAAAATAATAATAAAAAATTCTTTTACAGGTAAATATATAAACTTGTACAAATATATTATATATAATAGATCGCTTTAATAACTATGCACCATATTGAATTGTTCCTTTAATGACAATATATATTTAGAACTATATATAAATACGTTTACGTATAGTATATTTAGTGAAGATCTATAATAAGTATATAGATTATTAGTTGTCTATTTAATAATAGTATATAATAGATATCTCCAATAACATATCCTATATATATGTGTGTATATATTGTGTATGTAATTGAGATGTTTAATATCTAGACTAATTGTATGTGTATATATTACATTGAAGTATCTTTATTACTATTGTATTATATATAATGTATAAGTTTAATACATTATATTATCATAATTCGTTGTCGGACCTTTAACGGATCGGACTCATTGATTCAAAACCCAATCCATTTATTTTGGATTACAGTTATTTATTATCGGATCTGACCCATCGAATATTTTAGTCAATTGAATATGCTAAAATTCGGATTGGATTCGGATTAAAATCTGCTCCTTTTATGAAATATGTTGATTGGACCAATTGGGGGGGATTGAATAGTTTTTTGATACAATTGAATGAAGAGAATATTTAGAGCAGCAAATTTATTTATTTGATTTATGAGTTCAATTAAATTATGCAACTAAATCATTTTTCAATCACCATTTTAACTAAATCAATTGAGTTTACGAATTCAATTGAGGGATTGATTAACTAAATGTATGTTAATTTCACCATTTTAATTAATCATGAATACTTAAGTTTATAATGATTGTAATTTTTTTGAATTTAAAAATAATTTATTAGTTGAATAATGATTTTCATGTTCAAAAATTATTTGAGATATACATATAGAAAATAAAAATAATAAAATTATTAGAAAACAATATTAAATAAATTAAATTTAATAGAGCGTAAAATATGTAAATATTAATTATTATCATTAAAAAAATCATAATTAAATGTTAACTGTTATAATTTGTAAAAGAAAAAACAAGATTAAAACGTTTACTCTACTAATAGTGAATTTTTGACTGTTGGACTCACTCTTCCTCACTCCCCACCAGGTACACTCTCTCTCTCTCTCTATCGTCTCTCTCTCTCTCTCTCTCACTCTCACCCAGCTAGTACCGGCGGTGTGTTGCCGTCCAGCCGCCGGCGCTCACACCACACCCAAACCCGGCGGTCGAGACCCCCTCCCCGACTCCCGTTGCCCCTGCCTCTAGCGCACTGTGCTGGGCGGCGGCCCCAAACCAGATCTGGGCCGCCGCCGTCCCCTCTCCCCCGTCGCGGTGACGACGTCCTCCCCCCTCCCCCGCCGTTGAGTCACAGCCGCCGTCCCTCCCCCTCCCCCGCCCTCTCACACCAAACCCCAGCCCAACCCGTCGCGCCGCCACTCCACCCGGCGCCCCCCCTCCGTCGCCGGCCCCCTCCCAAATCAGTAGCCCCAGCCCCACCCTTCTCCCCCCACCCCCAGCCCAACCCCTCTCCCCACGCTCCCGACACCCTCCCCCCCTCCCCCAAACCACTCCTCCTCAGCCCAAGCCCTCTTCCCCCACCCCCCTCCCCCCCCGACCCCTCTTCCCCCCAGCCCAACCCCACACGTCCCCACCCCCCCTCCCCCCCAAAAAAATAGCCCCCAATAAAGAAAGAATTTTCTTGATTTTTTATTTATTTGTTGTATAGTTTTAAATATATTTATGATTTATGTTGTTGTTGTTGTTTGTATTGTCTCGTAGGAGAAAAAGAATACAAAATACATTAGGGAGGAGATATTGTGGAGGTATGATTTTTATTTTGGAAAATTATGTGTTGGATGTAATTTGAAATCTAGATTGATTTTTATTTTAGTTTGTATCAAATTTGTTGTGTTCTTCATTGTGATAATATATATAGTTGCTGAAAATTGATTATTAATAAAGTTGAATATGATTTTTATTTTGTTAATGTGTATTAGTTGACGAAAAATTGTTAGTAGATTGTCGTAGTTGATGAAAAACATATGTTGTTGTTTGTTGTACATATATAGTTGATATTGTAGTTGATGAAAAAATATGTATTGTATTGTTGTACATATGTAGTTGATGTTGTTGTAGTTGATGAACGCAATATATGTTGTAAATGATATTGTAGTTGTGAACGTATGTTTTTATTTTTTGTGTTGAACATGAGTTAAGTGTGAAATTGTTACTTATAATCATTCGAATTTGGTTATTGTAGTTCTTCATTGGGATAATATATTTAGGATATGAACAAATTGCATGCTTAAATTGGGATATGAATGTATTCATCACAAATTGCATTTTTTATATAAATATAAAATATAGGCTCAAAATACATTCCGTAGGTTTGTTAATGCGAAGATATTCATAGCCAACTACATATTTTTTTGTGAGCAATCTTCTCAAGTCCCTTAAGTATATATATGAATATCATTTGTATGAGATAGCATTAACAATGCTAGTTTATACTTTAATTAAAATAAAATTAACAAGTCCTTGAACTTATGTAGATGAATATTCCTCCTCATAGGAGTTGGATGTACACTAGGGCTATTCCTAGTCGTGGAGGCCTTAATCCTGAATTTGTTAGTGGGGTTGAATCGTTTATACGACATGCTAAGGGTACCCATCAATATATGTCAGAGTCAGTGATTCGATGCCCATGTAAGAAATGTTTAAGGAAATGTAGCTTATTGTTGGAAGATGACGTGAGGTATCATCTTTATCAGCATGGCTTCAAACCAAATTACTGGTACTGGACAGATCACGGGGAGGTAGAACCCTCGCAGACAAGTGAACCATGTATCGATCACGGTTCATCAAGTACTTGGTATACTAGCCACGAATATCCGTTAGGAAGATATGCTGAGATGTGTTTTGATGCTACCAAGCAAAACATTGGTGGTTCTTCCTCGCATTTCAATGAACACGAGTTTGTAGTTGGGGATGCAAATGATCAGCGAACGTTGAATGACGAGCCTCCTAACTCAGAGACTCAAAAGTTTTATGATCTTTTGAATGAGTATAACCAACCCGTTTGGCCTGGGTGTGAAATTCATTCACCATTGTTTGTTGCTGCGAAAATCATGAGCATAAAAGTGACTATAATATGTCACATGATGGTATTGTTGAAATACTTCAATTGATGTCCGAACTGAGTCCTACAAGCCATAGTATTTCAACTACTTTCTATGAGGCGGAGAAGCTGATGAAGAAACTTTGGTTGGTTAGCCAAAAGATTAATTGTTGCATCAACGGTTGTATGTTATACTACAAAGACGATGACAATCGTATTGAGTGTAAATTTTGTGCTGCGCCAAGGTATCAAACTATTGTTGAAGGGAGGAAAATTAGGAGAAAACAAGTTCTCGTTAAAAGAATGCACTACTTGCCCCTGATTCCTAGGTTAAAACGTTTGTATGCCTCGATGAGTTCAGCTCCTCATATGAGATGGCATGCAGAGAATCACCGACCAATTGGGGTTATGTGCCATCCATCGGATGGAAATGCTTGGAAACACTTTGACCAAGCATTTCCTGAATTTGCCCGAGAATCGAGAAATGTGAGGCTAGCTTTGTGTGCGGATGGGTTCACTCCATATTCTCAATCAGCATCACCGTATTCTTGTTGGCCAGTCATTATCACGCCGTACAATTTGCCTCCAGAAATGTGTATGACAATACCTTACATGTTCTTGACATGTATCATACCCGGGCCTAAAAATCCAAAGGCTAATATCGATGTATATTTGCAACCATTAATTGATGACTGAAAGAATTGTGGGATATCGGGGTACCTACTTACGATGCGTCAACTAAGCAAAATTTTCAAATGAGAGCTGCATTGTTGTGGACTATTAATGATTTTCCAGCATATGGGATGCTATCAGGTTGGATGACTGCTGGTAAACTAGCTTGCCCATATTGTATGGGTTACAGCAAGGCAGTCACATTGAAGCATGGTCGGAAAAACAGTTGGTTTGACTGTCATCGGCAATTCCTGGACATGAATCATCTGTACAGGAGAAACAAAACTGGATTCAAAAAGAATCAAACTGAGTATGATCCTCCACCTCCCAAATTGAGTGGACGTGAAATATGGAACGAGGTCTGTTACCTGCCAAAGGTTACAGAACAAAGTGACATAGGTAGGATTGATGGTTACGGAATAGAGCATAATTGGGTAAAACAAAGTATATTCTGGGAGTTGCCTTATTGGAAGGATCTGTTAATACGTCATAATCTAGACGTAATGCACATTGAAAAGAATGTATTTGATAATATATTCAATATAGTTATGGACATTAAAGGGAAAACTAAGGATAATGTGAATGCACGTTTAGATATGAAGGAGTTGTGTAGGCGGCGTGAACTAGAGCTAGTTACTAAGCCTAACGGTCAGTGGGGTAAACCAAAGGCAAAGTATACATTCACGGTAGAACAGAAAAGAATGATTTGTGAATGGATTAAAGAATTGCGTATGCCTGATGGATATTCTTCTAACCTATCACGGTGTGTAGATACACGCCAAGGAAAGATACATGGAATAAAAAGTTATGACTGTCACATATTTATGGAGCAGTTGTTGCCGATAGCTTTCAAAGAATTGCCCGATGAGATATGGAAACCACTAGCAGAGTTGAGCAAATTTTTTAGGGATTTATGTTCCAGTACTTTGAGGCATGAAGATCTAGATAAGATGGAACAAAACATTCCTACTATATTATGCAAACTAGAAAGAATATTTCCCCCTGCATTCTTCGATGTAATGGAGCATTTACCAGTCCATTTGATCGAAGAGGCAAGAAATGGAGGGCCTGTTCAATTCAGATGGATGTACCCATTTGAAAGGTAATCACCAGTTCATATCATTCAAATTCTATAATCACATTACTAAAAACTTTATAATCATAAAAACTTATTTTGTATATAGGTATCTTGGAAAAATAAAGAAGACTGTGAAACAAAAAGCACAAGTTGAGGGGTCAATTTGTGAGGCATATCTACGTCGTGAGACTGCCAACTTTTGTTCGTTCTACTTCGATACTCACGTCCGTTCATTAAGGACGAGGGTTGGTCGTAATGACGATGGTGGTTGTGATGACTCAACTCCACCAACATTGTCTATTTTCAATCAATCCGGCCGTGCTTATGATGCGTCGTCAACTCGTCATTTTCAAAATGAAGTCGAATATAATTCGGCAACGCTTCATGTCTTGTTGAATTGTGATGAGATCAAGGAATACATTGAGTAAGTGCATAAATTTTTAGTCAAAAAGAATTTCTAAGTACGTGAATTATTTTTTATTCAAAAAGGTTTTTCTATTACATTCAATTAATACATTATACCGTTTATATAAATTTGTGGGTGTAGCTTTTTCATTGAACATCTCGGGGTTCCAGAAGCAAATTCCATAGATAGAATTCAAAATGAATTTCAAAGCTGGTTCAGGGAATATGAGAGTTCACATTAATTAAAAATATTACAAACCTTTTCATACACAAACTTAAAGAAAATAATATGATTATTCTTCTACAGGTCTATAATCCTATGAATCAGATCACTAATCCATTCGTGCGTCACTTGGCATTGGGGCCTAATACAGAGTTTAAGACCTATCCTAGGTACTTTGTCAATGGTTACAATTTCCACACTCAATCCTGGTGTCGTGGCAAAAAAACAATGAACTGCGGGGTTTGGGTTAAAGGAAGTTATAGTGACGAAAACAATGAAGATGATTATTAGGGTATTTTGAATGAAATTGTAGAGTTGGAATATCTTGGTCAACCCATGAAGAAGGTCATTTTATTTAAATGTGAGTGGTATGATCCTACTCCCCAAGAAGGAACTCGCATTGGCGATGAGGAATGCATGATTGTTGAAGTCAAGAAAAGTGGCCGGTATAGGCGGTATGATCCATTCATAATCGCGCAACAAGCTCGTCAGGTTTATTTTGTTTCATATCCTGGACGGATAAGGGGCAAAGTGAATTGGTTGGCCGTGATTAAAACTAAGGCACGGAGAAGAGTCAAAAATGTGGAACTATTGGACGTAGCCTATCAAAATGACGAGGGCATACTTGTGAACACAATAGTTTCTGATGATCTTAACTTAGCTCTACGTGATCATAACAACGTTGTGGAAGATGTTGATGACAGAGATTGTAATGAGTCGGAATACGAGAGTGAATCCAATGAGGAGGAGGATGACGAATACGATGACGAAAATGACGAAGAATAGAGTTTAAATGCGCAATTAAAGTTGTAACGTACGTACTTAACAAACTCTTTTAAGGTTATTATTGTAATTTCAATTTTCTATGAATTGTGTCTTACTATGCTTATATATGTGGTTATTCATGTTTATTTGTCTTCTTTTTGTTTGGTAATTGTTTGTGAAACGAAACTTAGATGAACAAAGAACGTCGTCCTCCGAGTAGAGCCTTACGTGGTAAGGCTATAGGCTGGGGCATCTCTACTCGCAGCTCCACACATGCCCCAGCAGCTACCCCCTCACAGTTCCCAGTTCCAACCTCCTCGCATACCCCGGATGCTACCTCGTCACCTTCACGTGATGAGCATCAGCCTACTCCCGACGTAGGATCTCCGTCCACCTTACCCACAAATCCCTCCCTATCACCCGCTGCTTCTGCACCATCATATGAGCATGGTACAGATAATACATTTGACATGCCTACCACACCACCTGCTTGTAAGGTAGAGATAAAGCCAGCTGGAGGTGCCAAAAATCCTTCGTAAGTATTGTTAGTTACAAATTCATGTTTTTTTATTTGGTTATTAGAAAATATGTTGTTAATTATACAGATAATATATTAAAACTTTGCACAGATATATCAAAAATTTGGATGGCACCCATGCAATATCTGATGTCATCAAACGTTGTTTAAAAGATTCATACTGTAGGTGGCAGTCCATCCCGCCGTATAAGGTTGATGCGATGTTTGATGAGTGGAAGGTAAATAAGATATTATGTAAATATTGATTAATTATTAAATAAATATTATATTGTTCTTCACATTTAATTTTTTGGATGATTGGCAGAAGCACGTATATTACCAACCACAGTATGAGGCACATATGAAGAAGGCCTTCATTTTTAATGGACGACGGCGGTTGAGTGGCATGTATTATGATATCAGGGATAGTTGGAAGAGGCCTGCATGGATGCTCCCTAATACCTATGCGGAGTTGTGTAAGTATTGGGATTCCCCAGATTTTAAGAGGATTTCTGATCAGAACAAGAAAAATAGAAGCTCACCAGCTGGAGGTGCCACTTACACAGCGGGCTCTAAATCTATGGCCACTATTGCAGAGGAGATGGTAAAACTGTTATAAATTATTCTTATATAAGTAATCTTCAATTTGCATGACTTATTGTGTATTAAGTATATAATGAATGATATTCTTTTACAGACACAGGAAAATAATGGTGTACAACCATCACCTGCAGCAGTTGTTCTAAGAACGCGTCAGCGGAAGTCTGACAAACAGATTGTTGATCCCCGTGCATCTGATTTCATTGTAAGTGTATTTCAATTATTTTCTTAACTTGTTTAATAAAATTAAACATTTGTTTCAATATCAATATAAATATAACATATTCTAATATGTAAGAAAAATATGAAGTATTGAAGCAGCGTCAGCAGCATGAGTCTGACCTTAGTGAGACAGGGTCTGCCAGCACGATACAGTCTGATATTCGGTTGTGGACTGAAGCTGCTGGAGGACCAAACAAAAAGGGTCGCACGTACGGGATGAACTACATTGCGGCCCCTTCATACACGACGCCGACATCGCTTAGCCAGGTGCCACCATCCTCCTCGACTACGCAGACCTTGCAGGATGAGATTGAGAAGTTGAGAGCAGAGCAGCAGGAGATGAGACATTTAATTCAAGCAGATAAGACCGGCTACCAGGAGTTGAAGGATTCGCAAAGTCAGATAGTAGGGATGTTGCATCAGTTGTTGAGAAAGCAGGGGATTCCTTCACCGTCCACCACCCACTCCCCGCTCGTTGATGCTCCAACCCACCATGGCGACCACGATGATGACTACGAGGGTGATGCCTGACTGATGATTTGTACTTTATTTTGATTTGGTATTGATTTGGAGTTTATATGATATGGACGTGATTTGGAGTTTGTCTGATGTGGTATTGATGATGATATGGTATTAACCACTACTTTATTTGATATTTTGTATTTTATTTCTATTTATTGGTTTGAATAGTATGTAGGCAGGATTGACTACGATGGTTTCTAATATTTTGAATATTTGGTTTTATTTCTACGATGGTTTCTAATATTTCGTTAGATTCTAATATTTTAATTTTGGTTTTGTATTTTATTACGTTAAAAATATTTATAACAGGTCAAAAAATATATAAATATAATATATATATATATATATATATTTTATTATTTCAATTCCCAACGGAAAGCCAACGGAAATCCCACAGATTTAATTTGAAAAAAAAGACAACTACCAACGGAATACCTACGGAAATCCAAGGGAAACCAAAACAAAATTTCTGTAGGCAATCCATTGGTAATCCGTAGGTAAATCTTCCCTAGGTTTTCTGTTGGAACTCTATTGCAACTCTATCCGTTGGTAATCCGTTGGCAAATGAGTTCGACATATCTGTGGGTTTTCCGTAGGGTATCCGTCGGCAAATCAGTTCGAAATTTCGGTTGGTTTTCCGTAGGGAATCTGTCAGTAAATGAGTTCGACATTTCTGTTGGTTTTCCGTAGGGTATCCGTCGGCAAGTCAGTTTGACATTTCCGTTGGTGTTCCGTAGGTACCCCGTCGGCAAATCAGTTAGACATATCCGTTGGTTTTCCGTCGGGTATCCGTCGGCAAAGTCCTACCGACGACACTTTTTCTGAGGGAATTCGGTCCGTAGGTGTTCCGTCGGGATTCCGTTGGAAAACGAAAATTCCGTAGGGTTTCCGTAGGAAGATTCCGTAGGTAATCGCCTGTTTTCTTGTAGTGATCAACTTTGTTAGATTTCTTGATAGCAACTATTGTGTTATTTGGTAAAAAGCCTTTGTACACTGTGCCAAAGCCTCCTTGGCCTGTGGCCATATTGTTATGGAAGTCATTCGTTGCTTCTTGTAGTTCAGATGAACTGAAAATTTTGTGGCATCTGATGATATTTCTCTTCTGTTGAGTTTTTCTTGTAACAACATGCCACCATTTTGAAGAAAAAGCATTCGCTTCATCTTGTTCGACCTTCTTCTCTTGAGTTCCAAGTACAGCATGCACACAACCAGAAGCAAAATGATGATCCCAAGAGCTATCACTGATTATATTTCAAATTAAGCAAAAAGGAAAAAGTACCAAATATAAGTTTCATTATGAAGCAATTGAACCACAAATTCAAATATACTGATGCAAGAAAATTAAATCATGTTAATTATCAACATCCAACTGTTAATAGAATCCAATAAAAACAGCTAAACTATTTATAAAATTTACACTACTTATTTATTCCATTATATAAAGTGTGAGGGTACCTAATAATTATTTGGGCGAATTACACTGACCACCCCTGAGGTTTGGCTAATTTACGAAAAATCCCAACTTTTTCAAAAATTACCAAAAACACCTTGAGGTTATACCAATATTACAAATTTATTTCAATTTTTGAAAATACCCCTTCCCTTTTTTTGGTGATTTATACTGACCACCCCTCAGGTTAGACTAATTTACGAGAAACCCCTTATAGTTTCAAAAATTATCAAAAAACCCCTGAGGTTATACCGATATTACAACTATCACAAGGGAGGCATTACTAATAAAGAGTTTAGGGAGATTTAATAACCACTAAAAGAGACCAAAATGACCAAAGAGGCCAAGGTGGTTGTTAGACCCCATAAACTCTTTATTAATATATAACTAGTGGGTGTGACACTCTATGCGTGTGCAAAATAAAAATAAAATATAATTTGATCACAAGTTAGATAAATTTATAATTTTATATATTATGAAAATTACAAAAATGTTTGAAATTTAAATTTATATATTATGAAAAACAAAAAAATAAAAATTAAATTGAGTTTTATTATTAAAAAATAAATAAAAAGAAAAAGTAAAGTAAATATTGAAGATAAAGATATGAGAGAACTGGGGGCGGGGGAGAGGAGAAGAAAATACAGAGAAATAATATATCACGTTGAAAATAGGAGAGAGGAATGAGAAAAGAAAAAAAAAGCCATACCAAAGACACCAAATAGTTATTAAAGAGTGGTGATACTTTGTAAAAGGATAATAATAATAATAATAATAATAATAATAATAATAATAATAATGTAAAACCTTTAACAACAGTAATCAAGCTCTGAATAAATTTACCACAAGAATTCAGTTTGTGCTTTATTTCAACTACTCCAATTTTAGTGTCGTCACCAAACATACAAAGAAAAATTAAATTTTTATCCTTCTAGATCTGCTCTCCTGCAGTCCTGTTGTTACTTCTTTGATGCATTTCTAACGTTAGATCCGCCATAAAGAAACACAGCAGCACGACAGTGAAGAAGAAAGCAAAAAGAAGTTTGAATTGTTGATCCATCCGATTCGATTCGGGGCCGGTTAAATCAGTTTTCAGCCGGTTTTTGTGGGTCTATACTGGTTCGATCGATTGATAAAATACAATTCATAGTGCAACGCGTGAATTAAATGCAATTTTTGTTAAAATTGAGCAACAAATATTATTAATTATTTATTTATTTTAATTACATAAGTAAATTTAAAAACTTATTTATATCATAATTTATTTATTTTAAAATTACTTCTTAATTAACAAATAAAGTGGATGGAAAAAGAAAGTAATTAACAATTGATGTGACATATTTCCGAGCGGAATTCTCGAACACCTCTTCCGAACACTCAAGTTCGTGAGCATGGTTTCCAACAGGATCATGGGACATCGACCGGTTTACCGACCCATCAACCCCGTCATGATGATCCCGGTCGGAACCCCTCTTTATCGACTGGGTCAGGTTTTTGACTCCTCAAACCTGTCCCCTTGACTCTAATGATGATATCATTTTCGACCTGGGTCATACCGGATCCAACAGATCTCTGTTGACATTAAATGCTCCGTCTGCCCAAGGCATGGCTGGAGCCACATAATCTCATATCTCATTAATTAAGAACCAACTAATACCCCTAGACCCTCCTAATAGGCTTATAGGTTGCCCACATCAGGACATGGTGGCCTATTCAGCCTAGGAGTCCCACGAGGATTGGCCTACTTGGATGCGCTATAAATACCCTTGCATTTATGATAAAGATGTATCTCATTTATTATTCTCAACGCCCTTACTCTGCTCAAATCTCTATAAAACCGACTAGCTGACTTAAGCATTGGAGGCTTTTAGCCGGACCCATCTTGGCTAGCTCACGATATTTTTCTCTTGTTGCAGGCCAACTTCTCGATCAAACACCTTCACCTACTTGTTCGACCAGAGTTTCCGATCGAGGTCGACCATATTCCAAATTCAACCCGCATCAACAATATAATGCTTTAGATAAAAAAAAAAGAAAAAGAAAAGAAAGATTGTATTTTCCCACACAGAGCAACTATGAAATTTATCAATAAATAAATAAATAATATTTCCCAAAAAGTCTTCTCTTCTTCCAAACAAACATGCCCCTAACAAGTTGCCATATATGAATATAAATATTATTGCATTGGGTTATTTGTACTTTGAAGCTCCAAGACTATTCCAACAAAGTGGCTAATCTTTCAATGTAAGACTCAGTTAGTATGACTCAAAATATGAATGTTGTATGCAAAGAATTTGCGCATTTATAAAAATTTGAACAGATTGTTGTACAAATTAACAGCAAATCATGTGTTGAATAATTATTAAACTACAAGAAAAAAATGAAAATTTCGGCGGATTTTTTCAAGGGAATTTTGGTGAAATTTTTAAAAAATAAAAAAAAATACATTTTAAATTTTTTGGTAGAATTTTGGAGAAAAGTTTGGTCAAAAATTTAAGAACAATAAAAAATATTAATTTTTCAAATTTCAACGGAAAATTTCTCTGAGAATTTTAAGAAGTTTAAAAAATATTAAATTTTCAATTTTCGACAAAATTTCTACGGAAATTTCTGCCAAAAATTAAAAATAAATAAATAATACTTAATTTTCAATTTGCAGCGGAATTTCGATCGAAAATCTGCCGAAAATATAAAAAAATTACAAAATATTAATTTTTCAATTTTAGGCAAAATTTTTCATTGAAAATTAAAAAAACAAATATTATTAATTTTTCAAATTTCAATAGAATTTTGATGAAAAATTTAGCCAAAAATTTAAAAAATATTAAAATTTCAATTTTTGGTAAAATTTTGGTGGAGAATTCCGCCAAAAATTAAAAAAATTAAAAAATATTTTTATATATACACAATTTGTAAAACATGTATATAAATATTATTATTATTATTATTATTATTACTACTACTACTACTACTACTACTACTACTACTACTATTACTACTTCTGGTCAAAAAAGAATGCAACGATACGTTATAAATTGCACTAAATTAAAAGAAATGATTTGATAATTTAACTGAAATTTAATGCAACTAAGAGTAAATAATAATGTAATGATATTTCAAAAATTATTAAAGTAATAATTTCAGACATATATGTTAATTCTAGAAAAAAAAAAATGGCAACAAAGTGATGATAGTCTAAAGATAAGAGACTTGTTTGCCAACTAAGAGGGCAAGGATTTGACTTCTACCAATTGCAAAATATAGAAATTGGAACTATATTTCAATAAACAAATAATTAAATTTGTACGGATAATTCCGCTAAAAATTGATTTAATTTTTAAAAAAAAAATCTGCCAAAAATTTGCAGGAATTATCGTTTTTTCTTATAGTGTTAGTTGATGACGCTTTGAATTAACAAGTAATTTCAACAAATCACATAAGACTAATTATTACATAGAGAATAACAAGAAAATGGATGGAGGAACATCAAAATGTGTACTATGATATTATCAAATATAATAATATTATAAATGTCATATATGATACAACAATTTACAGGTACTATTAACTTAACACCAATCTATCTCGCCCTGGCATAACTAAATCGAGCATAAAATTAGACCATAAATTTGGTAATATCATTGCTGTTACACACCAACTTCATCATCTCCCTCCACTCCTTGGCAACATAACAGGACCCCTAAGGCTATCATATCCAACGCTTGTGATGTTGTTATCACCATTGGCAAAGCTATTTGATCCCTCACCAAGCAAGTATTCCATCGCTTCTTCAACATTCTGTTCAGTTTTGGCCCACGAGTGTTTTCCTCCGAGTCTTAATCCTTCTAGTTCCATTGCTACTTCTTTCATACTAGGCCTATCGTCCCCTTTCATATTTAAACACCCCTTTGCAAGGCTTGCAACTTCGATTATTTGTGCCCTATTTATCTCGGGCACAATGTTATCATCAATAATTTGGAATAAGCGCTCTTGCTTTAGCATAGCAAGAAAAAAGTTGGCTAAATTCTTCTCCTCCTCTGGCTTACCAAAGTTGATTGCCTTTCTACCAGTCAGTAGCTCCAACAGGACTACTCCGAAACTATAAACATCACTTTTTTCAGTCAATTGGTGTGTTTGCATATACTCAGGATCTAAGTATCCAAGTGTACCTTGCACTATAGTGGATAATTGAGTATGATCCGAAGGAACCAGTTTTGAAGCTCCTAAATCAGACACCTTAGCTGTCAAAGTATGGTCTAAAAGGATGTTATCTGACTTAACATCTCTATGTATAATAGGAGTAGATGCCGCAGAGTGCAAATATGAGAGCACGCCTGCAGCTTCTGCAGCTACCTTTAAACGCATGTCCCAAGTTAGATAACGTGCCATTGCCGGATTGTGTATGTGGGTAGAAAGGGTGCCATTGTTGACGAATTCATATACGAGAAGGGGGACTTCTGTTTCTAAGCAACAACCAATGAGCTGAACCACATTCCTATGGTTTATTTGGGAAAGAACAATCACCTCATTGATGAATTGCTCAATTTGGTTTGGATCAACTTTTTTGGATTTTTTGATAGCAACTATTCTGTTGTCTGGTAAAAAGCCTTTGAATACTGTGCCAAAGCCTCCTTGGCCTATGATCATATTATTATGGAAGTCATTCGTTGCTTTTTGTAGTTCAGATGAACTAAAAATTTTTGTGGTATCTGATGATCTTTCTCTGCTGTTGAGTTTTTCTTGTAACAGCATGCCACCATTTTGAAGAAAGAACATTTGCTTTATCTTGTTCGATCTTCGTCTCTTGAGTTCCAAGTACAACAAGCTCACAACCAGAAGCAAAATGATGATCCCAAGAGCTATCACTAATCATATTTAATTTAAATTAATGAAAAAGTACCAAATATAAGCTTAATTATAAAGCAAATGCACCATAAATTCAAATATGTTGATGCAACAAAATTACAGCATGTTAATTATCAACATCCAACTGTTAATAACTATAATGCACGGACACTCCTAAAATTAGAGCCATGCAGTGTCAGTTACCGTGTCGGACACAACACTCCTCCGACACTCCCCCGACACGTGTCCGACGCTCCACATACTGTGTTCAAACATTATAAAAATCCGACACTTCTAATGGCATGTTAGACACACTATCAATAATGTGTCCGACACTTTTCGGACACTTAGAGTGTGTTTCCATATATTTTTTAGGCTATTCCAATAATAAAAACATATTTAAGAATAAAAATTTTGTAAAGTTACTCCAAATAAGATTATTGTTACATCCATTAATTTAATTTTATTATTATATTTTATCAAAATCGAAAGTTTATTTTACTTTTAAAATAGATGTTCATAAATTTTTTTAAAAATATTATAACACATTCGTCAATATGAAATTCTTCCTCTTCGTATTTGTATTAATATGTATATAAAAATTGTACACTAAACACACACACATATATATATATATTTACATATAAACGTGGAAGTATAGAAATATTATGTCTCGTATTATCACTAAAATAATAATAAAAAATTATATTAATATTGCCATATCAGAGACGTGTCATGTCGTATAATTTTTAAAAATTTCATGTCGCTGTGTCCGTATCGTGTTGTATCCGTGTCACCGTGTCCGTGCTTTTAATTAGTGATTGCTTGGCTAAGCTTATTTTGAGAACTTATGAGCTCCTACTTTTTATTTTAAAAATAAATTACCAAAATATTTAGATAAAATAAAATTCAACAGCAAATAAAATATTTTAGGAGGTTACTAGTGATAGTCGTACTTTGTAAAGATCGGAACTTAGAAATTCTTTTCTACATAACAATGGCAAAATATAATACAACAAAATTAATTTCAAGAAAATAAATAGTTTTAATTTGAGATTGTAGAAACAAAATACTTTAAATAGATAAGGTAATCATGTGATTTTATCGTTTAGAACTAGATAATTTATAGATTGCTTTGAAAATAAGTTGGGGAGCTTACTTTCTTTTTATCAACTTATAAACTCTAAACAACTTATCTTTATGGAACTCATAAATTCCTTTATTAACAAAATTGTTAAACACTTTTGAATAGCCTATACATTCTCATGACGTTTAATTAAGCTAGTATATCGGGCACACTCAATGCCTATGCGAAAGTAAAAAGAGATAATTCCTTTTTAGGTCCCACATAACTAGGTTTATGTATATATATATATGTGTGTGTGTGTGTATTTGTAGATATTTTGTGTATATATATATTATGTCTATATGTATTTGTTCATCCCATCATACTTAAAAGTCCATCTCATCGCCTAGCAACACCAAGTTAGAAAATCGGCCAGACACGTTAATATATTTTTTAACCCCAGGTTATGAAATCGGTCGGTGGGACTAATTGTGGCAAAATTCGTTTCCTGTGGAACTAAACGTAAGAACAAATATTCTGTGGGACTAAATGTGGCAGGCAAGATTTCATGTGGGACTAAAAAAGGAATTATCTCAAATAAAAAAGATGAATTGCAATAAAATAGTTAAATTCAATATCATGATATTAATTTTTTATTAAAATTGTCTAGAAAATATATATCTTTCTTTACTATTTATATTATTTATCCTATATTTTTTATTCTTTATAATATATTTTACTAAATTTATAGTAAGTCAAATAATTAGATTTAAAATAAAATTGATTTTTTTATTCAAAGAAAATAGAAATATAAAATGGAAACGTAATAAAAAGGAATATGAGAGAGGAGATTGGAGCGAGATAAAAATAGAAAAGGAAGAAATAAAAACACGTTGTTTGAGATGTATTAGACTACAGTTCTTGTACTTTATAATGTTTTCCATTTATAAGTGATGTACGGGTTATTAGTTAACTAGTCCACTTCACAGAATGAGTTAGGTTAGTTGACTAGGTATTTTTTGGTAGCTTAGATCTTAAGCTTGCCCTTTATTTAAAGGGAATTATTATTAGTACTCTAAAATTATTATTAGTATTTTTTTATTAAGAAATTGACTAAAATGTTGATATATTTTAAAGGGATAATTACATCTACTATCCCTCTAAAATATCGAAATTATAAGTGATCCCTCAAAAATTTTTAATATTACAGAAAGTTACCCTGTTAAAAATTCATAATTACAAATATCCCCCACTTAGCCGGTTCCCGGTCTTAATATGGTGGCGTCAGCATCTTTGTTTTTGAAAACCCAAATATACCCTTATCCTAATTTTTATACATATTTCTTCCATAGGGATAATTACATCTACCACCCCTCTAAAGTATCGAAACTATAACTGGTCTTCCAAAAATTTTCAATATTACAGAAAGTTACCTCGATAAAATTCATAATGACAAATACCTCCCACTCAGCCGGTTCTCAATCATAAAATCATGACGTCAGTAAATTTTTTTTGAAAATCCAAATCTACCCTTGCCCTAATTTTTATACATTTTTCTTTCATGTTAATTTATTTTGATGTGTAAATGCAATATAAATATATAAATAAATATGTATATATACACATATATAATTTATGTACATACACAAACATTACACACACACACAAACCGCTGCCCACTGCCTACCGCCCGCCACCGCCGGCGGCTAAACCCACCTCTCGCCACGAGAGAGTGAGAGAGAGATCGAGAGGGAGGGAGAGGGAGATCGAGAGAGAGGGAGAGGGAGAGGGAGAGGGGGTGGGAGGGTGGAGAGCAATCGATAGAGGCAGTGAGGGAGGGAGGGAGAGCAAGAAGATCGATTGGAGTTAGAGAGAGGGGGTAACGAGGGCGGCGTGGTATTTGTAATCGGCAAATGAGGAGTATTTGTAATTATGATGGCTGAAGTTTAGAAAAAGTTGACCAGATAATCAGCAAATAGGGGGATATATGTAATTATGAATTTTATCAAGGTCGCTCTCTGTAATATTGAAAATTTTTGGGGGACCAGTTGTAGTTTTGATAATTTAGAGGGGTACTAAATATAATTATCCCTATTTAGTATTAAGAAATAAGGGTAAAACTGAAAGTTTAGAAAAAGTTGATTGGATAACCGGCAAATAGGAGGGTATTTGTAATTATGAATTTTATCGAGGTAACTCTCTGAAATATTGAAAATTTTTGGGGGACCAGTTGTAGTTTCGATATTTTAGAGGGGTACTAGACGTAATTATCCCTATTTTAAAATATGATTGTATACACTTTACTCCCTCAACTATTTACTATGTCTCATTCACTCCCTTAAACTATCAAATGGTGACACTTACCCCGTCGAATTAACAAATTGATCAAATTTGCCCTCATACCACTTCTATTTATACAATTTTATTTCTTTTCTTAGTATTCTAAATTCAACTTTAAATCCTTTATTAGTATAAAAAAAAGATATATTTTTTAAATTTTAAAAATAATTTCTAGTTTAAGTAAATTGAAATAAAACTAAATTACTAAATTATTGTAATAATACCTACAAATTAAATTCTAAGTAAAGTTAGAATCTGTTGAATACAAGTGGATAAATATATTTTAATTATATTTGAAATATTTTTTTATTAAATTACATTATGATATATTTAAATAAATGTAAATTCCTTAAAAAAAATGAGTATACCAATTTGATTTGAAAGAAAAGCATACGCAAATTGAAGTAATTATTGAAAATAATATTATTATATAAATTTAAAAGTGTCTAAAATTTACTTTTGATTAAAGAGTAAATAACTTGATTTTTAGTTAAAACGTATTTAAAATAAAATTTAGATTACAAAAATTGGTATAAATACTTTTATGAACACACACACACACACACATATATGTATAGATATAGAGGTACTTTTATGGGGAAAATGCACTGTACTCCCATGTGGTTTGCGAAACAAGCACGCTAGACCCTGTGTTTTTCTAATTGTTATAGAAAATCCTACGATTTTAAAAATCAAGTTTAACAAACCTTCGTAGCCATTCGTGTGATGCACGTGCGTTCTGTGCAACTGATCGTTTTTTAGAATAAAATGACAGTTTTACCCTTATTTGGTTAATTTTAGGACAATTTTATCAAATTACTTCTGACCAAATTCTTTTATCATTTTAGAACAGTTTTACCCTTATTTTTTATTATTTTATCATTTTTAAATCTTCTTAATTATTATTAATCCTTATCAAATTATTTTTGACCAAATTATCTTATCATTTTAGGACAATTTTACCCTTATTTTTTATTATTTTATCATTTTTAAATCTTCTTAATTATTATTAATCCTTATTAAATTATTTCTGACCAAATTATTTTATCATTTTAGGACAGTTTTACCCTTATTTTTTTTTTATATTTTATCATTTTTATATCTTCTTAATTATTATTAATCCTTATTGATTTAAACACTTTTGCCCTAAACCTTATTGATTTAAACATTGTTAATCTTCCACCTAATAACCACCGCCGGTGCTGCCCCTCCGCCGCTGCCAGCGTCGCCACCAAAATCCACTACCACGCCCTCCGCCGCCGCCGTCCGCTGTTGCCACACTCAACACCACTATCCAAGAGAAAGTTAAAGAAAGGAAAAGAGAGAGAGCGAGAGAGAGACATGAGAGTCGGGAAGAGAGAGAGAGAGAGAGAGAGAGAGAGTTGGGGAGGGAGAAAATAGATCGAGATCGAGAGAAAGACAATGCAGGAGAGAGACGGAGATCGAGAATGAAAGAGAGTCGAGGAGAGAGAGAGAGAGATCGAGAGAGAACGAGAGTCTGGGAGAGAGAGAGAGAGAGAGAGAGAGAGAGATCGAGAAAGAAAGAGAGTCGGGGAGAGAGAGAGCGAGATCGAGAGTTGCGGAGAGAGAAATCGCGACTCACCGGCTAGAGAGGGCGGCAGGCGGCGCCGACGGCAACGGCGAGACAAATCTGAGGAAGGAGGGAGAGAAATCAGAGAGAGAGAGAGAGAGAGAGAGAGAAGACGGACGGCGGCGGCAACGATGAGATCTTTTCGATGAGTGCCGGCGGTGAGAAACGAGAGGGAGAGGAGGCGTGAGACAGAGAGAGAGATAGAGAGAGAAAAATGTAAAAAAGAATGAAAAAGAAAAAGAATACAGAACAAATAAAAAAGGGAAAAAGTAATATTGAAATATAGGGAAGGGTAATTTGGTCAATTCAACTAAAAAATTGACTAATTTGATCAAGGGGGTAGTGAGCAATTTTAAAAAAACCATAGAGTTTTCTATAACAATTAAAAAAACACAGAGTCTAGCGTGCTTGTTTCGCAAACCACAGGGGAGTACAATACATTTTTCCCTACTTTATTGAAATATATAATTTGTGGAGGTTGAGGGGTGGGGGGGTTGAGTGTTAATTTATTAGTTTATAGAGGTAAATGACATATAGTATATAATTAAGGGGTGAAGCGTGTTTAATTCTATTTTAAAATAAATGGGCATTTTAGTCAATTTCTCAATAAAAGAAATAAGAATGGAGTGACAATAACAATAGGGGAGTACCAATAATAATTAGCTATTTATATTAGTACAAAATTGTACATGTATGGATTTTGGGTTGAATAGATGAAATATTTCCAAATATCTTTGTGCAACAAGATGGAAAAGAGGAGAGCAAAGGGCAGTTAAAGGATTACTAAAGATATTTTAGAAGTTTACAGCTAAATTAATGGAACATAAGAGATTCTCTATTTCTAATCATATTTCATCTTCTATTTTAATTTATGTATATATGCAAAGTATAAAGAACTCAGACCAAGTGCATAATTAAAAATGTAATTTTATACACATATCATGAATGTAAATTATATAATAGTATGTGAAAACATTATTTTTCAATAGAGGATTCTATTCGAATAGAGAATAGGCGCACAGTCAGGTATATGCTAACCTGCAACAGGCTTTAGTATTAGCGACTCATGACGACTGCAACCTTCTCCTCCTTTTGTTCCATCACCATGGTACCCTTTGGGGCACGGACATTCAAAACCACCCTCTCTATTCACACAATCATATTTGCACTTATCGAAACTTGGAAGTTTACATTCATCTACGTCTGCAGCAAAAACAAACGAAGAATGAAAACAAATTATAGAAAGATCACTAATATTAGCACACTAACGAGCCAGCTCCTAGTCCAGGCACGAGGCATCTGAACAACATAGATTGAAATTAACAAACCCCCCGGTTGGCCACTTGGCCCTTACAAGTAGAGGCAGAGCCAGGGGGGTCTAGCAGTTGCGGTTAATCTATCCCAACTTTAGTATTGTAAAAAGTTCAACACACTTGGAGCCATTTAACAAAATCTAGTTACCTAGTAATAAAAACTTGGACAAAATACTAGTTGCCCCGGTGTATTATATCATATGCAGTACTTATCTCTTTGTGCATTAAAAAATATTACTTATTGTTTCACGTTGACCAAGCAAACTAGTTTTTTTTTTTAAAAAAAATAAAACTAAAAATTGACAAAGTTCCTCTTATTGTAATATGCATATGCCTTATCTTATTATTTTAATACAATATTTTTATATAAAATTTATTCTTAAGTAAATGTTTATATTTTAAGTAAATTAATAAAACACACACAAAAAAACCATCATTTGTACAACTTATTGTTATTTATTTCAGTTAATTGAATGAAGTGTTCAGCTTTCAAAGTGATACTATTTTTATTTCGCGCATAGTTTTAATGTATAAATTACCATTCATATATTAAAAGAATATCTTTATTTAAATATAAAACAATTAATCAATTCCTCCATCTTATTCGTATCAAATTGTGCTAAAGATAAATGATTTGAATTTTATTTTAATTATTAATTCTTCAATATAATACATATATATATATTGAATTCATTTTATTGAAAAATAAATATTTGCAAATTCCGAAAGGTTATTTGTCACTCTCAAAATTTAATATACTAAGAAAAAAAAGCGTAAGAATGATTTTTTATATAAAATAATTTAATATTAAAATAATAATATAAAACATATACTTATTAAAGTAAGAGATGCGTTTGTCAAATTTTAATAAATGATATTTTCGATCAGTCAACTAGAGGGGGTGATTAATTTCTTTCAAAATATAAGAAGAAAATGTTACATATGTCATAGTAAAATAAACTATATTTTACTCTAAAAACTTGGGCATCTTTTAGGAAAATTCTTACTTGCACCAGTTTCAGTTATATCAAAACTAATCACATAGTTAGTATTTTACACTTCTCATGTAATTGGTGATAGTTTAGAGAGAGTAACCAATCATTTATTATATAATTGATTAGATGTGGCCAAATCGAATTTGACCAAGAATTTCTCTATGTGTTCTTGTAAGCATACCTTGACAACCATCATTGAGGTAAGGATTTCCTCGATAACCCTCGTTGCAACGACATCGATACCCATACCCATTATCGGGCTTGTAGCACATCGAATTTCGACTTTTGCAAGCATAAGCATAGGAGTTCGCCTTCGCCTGCTCGCATGTCCCGTTCCCAATGGCCCAATCAACCACCATGGGAAGGCGGTCAACATTTTTCAAGTTGGTAAGATTTTCCGACGAAAAGTTGAAAGTGCTCTCGTCGACAACAAAAGCGTATCCACAATTGTCGAAGTCCCCAACCCGATTATAGTTCTGAAAACTGCCCAAACTAACATTTACTCTCCAAACATCGTTGGGTATAGAGGTCTGGCAGCAGCCTGAACCCATGCAGGACCCTTCTGATAAGTCTTCTTTGGTTTCACACCTGGCGATGCAACCCGTGGTGTAATTCCGACTAAGCCGCTTCCCGAAGACATAGCCATACGAATCACAGCCCACAACAGTGAACTTATTCGCAGTATTATTAACCGTAAAATATTCCTGCAACCTTAGCCAAGGACTGTTGGAACTTCTGCTGCCATTACGATTGTAACAATCATGTGCTATGTACTGCAACAGTTTGACTTGGCCATCGAGAGATATATTTGTGATTTCTATTGAGCTGCGTCCAAAGAATAACTTTGGGGGACTGAGAGCTATTTGATTGCATCTCACAAGGAAACTGCGGCTTTGATAACATTCTTCTGTTGTGCCGAAAGGATATGGGATGCTTATGTTGCCGCAACGATCGAGGCAGCTGGGCTTTGCAATGGAGAAATTTTGTGGTGTTGCTGTAGTAGAAAGCGCAAATATGATGGGCAGAAATATTGCTAGATTTATGAATAGGGTGTGCAGAAGATGATGAAACGCCATGGCTAATTTGCTGAATTAGCTAGACAGACAGATGGGTCTTCTTAAATATTGCACAAGTCAACGGATGTCAAAATCTTGACCCCAACAGCTGTTGTCTGGTGAGAGGTGATTTCAATAAAATTAAAGTGGAGTCGAGAATTTGATTCTTTGTCTTTAAGACAAATTTGCCCCGTATAGTGCTTACAGTATAAACGACAATTATCTCTCAAGATACAACGATTTTTCTCGAGATATGAACACTTCAAATCTCAAGAAGGACGAATAAAAAGTGTCGGAAACTCTTGAAACACGAAATAGGAAAGCTTTGGAGAGTATGTGTACTAGAATGCAAGAAACTATAAAGTGCTGCTGGATGTGAGTGAACGATTATGACAGAAGTGGGGTATATTTATAATAAGTAAAAGGTTGTGGTCATTCACTGAATAAGTACTAGTTGCACCCCTTGGATCAAACTAAGCACTGGTTCAGTTGTGACTGAACCACACCGACCGGAGCTGACCTGACTTGCATCGGTTCGGCTATGACCGAGCCGCATTAACCCGCCTGCTCTGAACCCGAGCCGCACACCATTCGAGCCTGCTCCAAGACTTTGATCCAGATCCGTTCGACTTGAGTTTGGGTTCGGTTCGACCCAAAATTCAATTCGGACTTAGCCCAAAAAGAATATATTTTAAATAGTCCAAGTCCAAGTCCAAGCCGAGCCGGCTGGACAGACGGTGGCGCGCGCATGTCGGCTTTAGCCCGAATCTACTTGGACCCAGGTCCTTGCCCGTTTACCCATTTGAGTATCCCTAAGGGACCTCAATCCCTTGTGGGTTTTTGGGCTACATTAAGTGGTCAATTTTCCTTCATTTTTTCAATGTGGGATAACATTCTTAAATGCTTTCCCAATCCTAGGTTCAACTATTTTAAATGACCAACTTTGACAATTAATTTCTTATTCACCCGAAATTGTATTCATTCGAGTGAATACATTATTTACATCTACTTTCAAAGTAGAATTCATAAATGTCAAATTCAAATTGTAACCCACTTAAATAATTTCTTAAAATTGGCTAAATACCAACATGCTAGGAATATAATTTTCTAACAATCCCCCACATGAATGAAATTAATGCAAATGATATGCAGATACTTTTCAAGAGTTTCGCCAAACACACATTGCATCAGGATAGGTAGCTTATGGCTTTGAACCTTCCTTAGAGATATACTGTCGGATTTACTTAGCTAATCAGTGTACATGATGTATTGAACTGTTCAGCTATTAGTGTAAACCAAGGCAACAATATTCTCACAATATGTCTTCAAACACTTTTTAATTCTCACGGTTGTGTCCGTTCTGACCTTGGACACCATCTTGGATTCATAAGCGTTTTCATTTGAAGCGGTCTGTCTTCACGCTTACATAGGTGATCTTCTATTTCAGAATATCCTGTTATACTCCACTTTTTAGTTACAGGAATCATTAAAAGGTAATCCTTAACCTAGTACCCATTCAGCATGGAGCATTTGTCAATCATGGGAATGAGTAAGAGGTGTCTCCTAGATGCTCGTTTGAATCTTCATAACTTAGTTGTCCTATTGAACTAAGTTCTTGGGATCTCCAATCATCAAGGTTAGGTTACCGCTATAAAGACTCTTAATTTATGGGTTTTAATACCATCCCCCTTGACAAGCAATATACTTGATCTCTTAGTAATCCTTTAGTCAATGGATCCGCCAAATTCTCCTTTGATTTCACATAATCAACTGAGATTATACCACTAGAGATCAACTGCCTAATTATGTTATGTCTTCTAAGTATATGTCTTGACTTACCATTGTACATCTTGCTTTGTGCCCTTCCAATTATTGACTGACTATCACAGTGTATAGCAATCATAGGCACTGGCTTAGGCCAGCACGGAATGTCCTCTAAGAAATTGCGGAGCCATTCTGCTTCTTCCCCAGCTTTGTCCAGAGCTATGAACTCTAACTCCATCGTAGATCTAGCAATACAAGTTTGTTTTGAGGACTTCCAAGACACAACAACTCCTCCTAAAGTAAAGACATAACCACTTGTAGACTTTGTATCCTTTGTATCTGATATCCAGTTAGCATCACTATACACTTCCAATACCGCTGGATATCTCGTATAGTGCAATCCGTATTTTGAGGTATATTTTAGGTATCTAAGAAACCTCACTAACGCTTTCCAATGGTCCTTCCTTGGATTGCTTGTAAATCTACTCAGTTTGTTAACTGATTGTGCAATATCCGGACGTGTGCAGTTTGTGTTGTACATCAAACTAGTATGATCCTCGAATATTCTAATTGAGACACAAGATCACCATGGTTTTTGCTTAAGTGCAAACTTAAGTCCACTGGTGTTTTAGCTGGAGGACCATCATAAGCCTTAAATTTTTCAGATATTTTCTCAATGTTATGGGATTGTGACAAAATAATGCCACCAGATGTCCTAATGATCTTAATTCCTAGTATTACATCTATTATTCCCATATCTTTCATGTCAAAAGTTTTTCTTTAACATTCTTTTAGTATTAATGATTATCTCGTGATTACTTCCCATAATAAGCATGTCCTCAACATAAAGACATACTATAAGATATGCATTAGGTGTGCCTTTTATATAAACACATTTGTCACATTCATTGATTTTTGAACCCGTTTGACATCATGATTTTGTCAAACTTTTCATGCCACTGTTTGGAAACTTGTTTAAGTCCATACAATGATTTAACTAACCTGCACACCTTTTTCTCTTGTCCGGGAACAACAAATCCTTCTGGTTGATCCATATACATTTCTTCTTCTAATTCGCCATTTAAGAAGGCCGTTTTTACATCCATTTGATGTATCTAGAGGTTGTACAAAACTTCAATAGCAATGAGAACCCTAATGGGTCTTATTCTAGTTAGAGGTGAATACGTATCGAAGAAATCAAGGCCTTCTCGTTGTTTGAAGCCTTTTGCTAACAACCTAGCCTTTTATTTGTCTATAGAACCATTTGCTTTATATTTTCTTTTGAGAATCCATTTACAACCTAGTAGGTTAATACCTGGTAAATCCACTAATTCCCAAGTGTAATTTTGCACGATGGAGTCTATTTTTCTATTAATAGCTTTTTTCCGTAAAGGAGCATATGGAGAAGACAAGGCTTCTTTAATTGTCCTCAGTTCATTATCTAACATGTATGTTAGAAAATCAGGACCAAAATCTTTAGCCACCCTGACCTTTTTACTTCGTCTAGGTTCTTCACTATACTGACTATTTTCATTCGCAGCTTGATAAGCCCTTTTATTAGAAATTTCTTCTTTTTCCTTTCCTTTTTCTTTACGAGGAAAAACATCCTCAAAAAACACAGCATTTCTAGATTCAATGAACGTATTTTCATTTATATCAAAAATTGCCGATTTGTGTACGAGGAATCGATATACACTACTATTATAAGCATATCCAACAAATATGCAATCTACTATTTTAGACCTTATTTTAACTTGTTTTGGCTTAGGTATTTCTACTTTAGCCAAACGCCCCCACACTTTACAGTATTTGTAGGAAGGCTTATGACCTTTTCATAGTTCATACGGCGTTTCTTGCTTATCTTTGTGCGGGATTTTATTCAAAATGTGGTTAGCTGAAAGTACAGCTTCCCCCCACAAGTTTTGAGGTAACCCCGAGTTTATCAACATAGCATTCATCATTTCTTTAAGTGTCCAGCTCTTTCTTTCAACAATGCCGTTAGATTGCGGTGAATAAGGTGAAATCGTTTGATGAATGATCCCCATTTCTGAGCAAATTTCTTCAAATAGTGCTCCATATTCTCCGCCTCTATCTGAGCGTATTGCTTTAATTTTCTTGCTAGGTTGACTCTCTACCTCAACTTTATAGTTTTTAAAAGCTTCTAAGGCCTCATCTTTGCTACAAAGCAAATAAATATAACAGTATCTTGTGCAATCGTCAATAAAAGTAATAAAGTACTTTTTCCTACCTCGAGTTTGCACAAATTTTAAGTCGCATATATCACTATGAATTAATTCTAGAGGTTCTGTATTCCTTTCCACTGTTGGAAACGGACTTTTAGTCATTTTTGCCTCAACACAAATCTCACATCTATCATGAGGATCAATTTTCACTTTAGGCAATAAATCAACGTTGACTAATCTATGCAAAGTATTAAAATTTACATGCCCTAATCTAGCATACCATAAATTTGAACACTCAATCAAATAAGTAGAACTATTTATTTTATTGTCATCGAAATCGTGAATTACAGTCATTACATTTATCTTGAACAATCTTTTGTCCTAGTAACCTTTGCTAACAAATTGGTCATATTTGGTTAATACAAACTTTCTCGACCCAAATACTAACCTAAACCCACTTTTATCTAGTAATGACCCAGCCACTAAATTCTTTCGGATGTCAAGCACATGCAGCACGTCGACCAGCGTCAGCTCTTTTCCGAAAGTCATCTTTAAGACCACCTTTCCAAGACCTACGACCTCTAAGATGGCGGAATTTCCCATGAATAGCCTTCAATCGTTGATCGGCGTATAGGTCGAGAACAACGCCTTCTTAAAGCAGATGTGGTGGGTAGCTCCAGTGTCGATCCACAATTCCTTTAGGTTGTCTACCAGGTTGGCGTTAAACACAACTGCGGTGAGATCCAACTCTAACAGGTCCACTGGGACATACTTATTTTTAGCTACGTTAGCTTCTGCTCTCTCTTTCCTTGGAGCTCAGCAGTCTTTCGCCTTGTGACCTGGTTTGCCACAGTGTTACAGCTACCCTTGAACCTTTTTACCTTGCCTTTCTTCTGGCTAGGTCCTTGTCCTTGGTACTTTCTTTTCCTACCGGTACTTGAGCTAGGCTCCATCAAGTTAGCTTTAGCTTCCATCTGCAGCTTACCAGCTTTGGCATCGGAATTTCGATTGTCTTCTTCTATCCTGAGTCGGACAATCAGGTCCTCAAGTCCCAATTCCTTTCTTTTGTGCTTTAAATAGTTCTTGAAATCTTTCCAGGCTAGTGGTAGCTTTTCAATTAAAGCAACAACCTGAAAAGATTCACAGACTCGCATTCCTTCTGCCTGAAGGTCATATAGAATGATCTGCAACTCCTGGACTTAACTGATTACAGTTTTGGAGTCCACCATTTTACAACCAAGGAACTTTCCGACTATGAATTTCTTCAAGCCGGCATCCTCCATTTTGTATTTCTTTTCTAAAGATTCCCACAACTCCTTTGAAGTGGTTATCAAGCTATATACACTATAAAGTGTATCAGTCAGCTCGTTGAGTATATAATTCCTGCATAGAAAATCTCCTTGATTTCATGCATATAGAGCCGCCCTCTTTTGCCCTTCAGTGTCATTTTCATCCACTATGGGTGTGGAGTCATTCAAAAACCTAGCCAAACTTAAAGTTGTGAGGTAAACAATATTTTTTGTTGCCACCTTTTGAAATCAGCGCCGGTAAATTTTTCGGCCTTTGCCTCTGTGCGGGAGCATGAGGAACAACAATAACACTAGATGATGCCATTTGAAATCACGAATAAATTTGTCTTAGAATTGTTGTCTGGTGAGAGGTGATTGTAATAAAATTAAAGTCGATGCGAGAATTTGATTCTCTGTCTCTAAGACAAATTTGTCCCTTATAGTGCTCACGGTGTAAACGGCAATTGTCTCCCAAGATACAACGACTTTTCTGGAGATAGGAGCACTTCAAATCTCAAAAAGGACGAATAAAAAGTGTCAAAAACTCTTGAAACACCAAATAGGAAAGCTTTGGAAAGTATGTTTACTAGAGTGCAGGAACCTATAAAATACTGCTAGATGTGAGTGAATGATTATGGCAGAAGTGGGGTATATTTATAATAAGTGAAAGCTTGTGGCCATTCACTAATAAATGTTAGGTGAACCGGAGCTGACCTGGCTTGCACTGGCTCGGCTATGATCGAGCCGCACCGACCCTCCTGCTCTAAACCCGAGCCACGCGCCATTCAAACCTGTTCCGATATCTTGATCCAGATCTGTTCGACTTGAATTTAGGTTTGGTTCGACCCAAAATTCAATTCGGACTTAGCCCAAAAAGAATATGTTTTAAATAGTCCAAGTCCAAGCCAGGCTCGCCCGCCATGGCAAGCCCAGCCGGCCGGACGGCGACGGAGGCACGCGCACGTGTGGGCTTTAGCCCGAATCTACTTGGACCTAGGTCCTTGCTCGTTTACACATTTGGATATCCCTAAGGGTCCCTTTGTGGGTTTTTCGGCTATATTAAGTGGCCAATTTTCCTTCATTTTTCAAATATGGGATAGCATTCTTAAATGCTTTCTTAATCCTAGCTTCAACTATTTTAAGTGGCTAACTTTGATAATTAATTTCTCATTCACCCGAAATTGTATTCATTCGAGTGAATACATTATTCACATCTACTTTTGAAGTCGAATTCATAAATGTCAAATTCAAATCGTAACCCACTTAAATAATTTCTCAAAATTAGTTAAATACCAACATACTAGGAATACAACTTTCTAACAATAGCCACCACACGAGATTTTCTATTTCAAATCGTATTTCATCTCCTATTCCAATCCATGAATATACGCCAAGTGTAAAGATTTCAGATCAAGTGTATAATTAAGGAAGTAACTTTGTATACATGGCATGAATGTGAATTATGAAATAGGAGACGAAATACTATTTTGAAATAGAGGATCCTATCCGGCCAGTCACTGGGGTTGTAGTCTAGTCATGAGGTTTTGAATTTGAATTAGTACCGTCTTATCCTCTCCTTTTTTATTTCCTTTGAATAAGTGTGTAGTATATCCGAGTTGATTGTATTAAAAAAAATTCTTGATCCCAACAGGTTTGGCTACAAGTTGCAAAAAGCAAGTTTGTGGTAGCAATTACGATGCATTTTCAGTACCGTTTCTTGGTAAATTCTTTCTCCGAATCGATTTTGTCAAATCCAACAATTTATGTAGCAAATATTATTCCTCTTATTATGTAATTAGCCACTCTATTAAAACTTAAAAACATTAATTATATTTAAAATGCAATAAACTTGCCATGTGATTGCCACTTATTTAGCTAACTAAATTGGCTCTCGTGTTTCTTGGGCTGTGTGTTTCTTGGGCTGTGAGTTGTGGGTAGGAATATTCTGTTACATGATCATATGGCATGTTATGCTATAATTATCAACACACTTCATGTATTAGTGAGGAATTGAAATAAAAATAAAAATAAAAATAAAAAATTGCGGTATGAAATTATTTATGGTCGTCCTTCTCTATTGACATTTTCCAAGTTACGGGTATTTGGCTCCATTCAATTATTATAAAGGGATAAATTACATTGGACCCATTTGCTATGTTGCCTCGTGATCGACACGCCAATTTGATTAGTATAACCTGCACCTCACGTTCGGATTTTTTTTTTTTTTTCCAATTCAACATGCTTGGAGGGGAAAATGGACGTTCTATGACTTTTCAATGTTGTAGTGGAGAAATTCTAAGTTTTTTTTTTTTTCTTTAATGCTGTGAAAGCAGTATATGAAATTTTATCGGAACTTCTATCCATCATAATCAGGAGAGGACGAGGGGCTAATATCGACAGTCATCCCCTCTTTTAAATTATATAAGTTTATAATTTGTATATATATAAATTTTATTTTACTGAAAATGATAAAATTATTCTTTATATTTTATAAGAATATAATATTATACCTCAAAATTAAAATTTATATGTTCATCCTTGATCATAATTGAATGAATAATCAAATTCATTCAAGGCTTAACTCAATGGGTGAAACTCAATTTCCAAAACTATGTGGTCCTAGGTTTGTTTTTCCACCAAAATGTGTGCGCTTTATTTTTATTTTGATAGTAGTTCATGTATTTCATTATAATAAAATAGTCAGGCAAATTATGTCTACACCCCCGGGTATAATTTAATTACAAATTAGATACCGTGGTTTTGAGAATTACAAATATCCCCTAAAATATGTATCAATTTAACAAAGTTCATTATTCATTAAGACAAGACATAATTGCAAGTTATAATTCTATTGTTTTTGTTTGGGTCTTGAGATGAGATTTATATGGTTTTGACAAGTACAAGATGTAAAAGTTATACATGAAATCAGTTTGAACAAAAAAGCAGTGGCGGTATCGAATTATAGATGATGATGCTCGATGATGGTTGTTGAGATATAAGCTAAAAAGATTCAATCCTAATCAACAAATCTCAAAGGTGATTTATTCAAGAACCAAAAAATATATATTTTTATAAAATAACCTAAAAGTTTTGACACAATAAAACTATGCTATTCTCCATGTGGACTTTTGAACTGCACAATTTGATTTGATTAATCATAACACTGTATGCTGATACTTGGCGGCTTCTTATTTGTCGGTAAAATAAATATTAAAATATTAATTACAGTTAACTATTTAATATTGGAATTAAATTTATAAAAATTCCAAAGTATAAATAGAAAATTTAATTAGTATTTAATATTTTAATTTAAACTTGTCAATTTTTTGACTAGACGAAATTTACTTGCCAACACACACACACACACACATATATATATATATATATATATATATCAAATTAAATTGTGAACTATTAAATCATACATAAATGATGATATCGATATTTACTTCATCACATTACCGTATTATCATTAATAATTTAAATGCGACTGGGTATAAACCCATTAATATGTATTGGCATATTCAACTTGGTTCATGTACAAAACAATTAGTTAGAAAGGGCCAGGACGTTTACTAATTCCTTGTCAATCCAATAGTTACAACTGTATAATCAATATAATTTTGACGGTAACATCTCTATTACCGTTAAATACTCATGTTGCTATCCATAATTGAAGTCTTCTTTGCCAGCCAATGACGAGAAATTTTGAATAGTATAAGCAAGGTTATATTTTGGTTTATCTATTTATTAAGTGGAAGACCTCAATAAGTCAAATGAAGTGACGTAGCTAGAATGTTTTTAAAATCAGACCGAACAAAGAATATATGATCTTACCTATTACTGATTCGATCGATTCAATTGGTTCAATTACTAGTTCAATGGTTATGACATCATAATGATATAATAATTATTTTTAATTATATACTAATATTATAAATAACCTAAAATAAAAATATCCAATAATATGAAAATAAAATCTTTAAATCTTATTTTGCAAGTTTTAGTCATATTTTAAATTATTCTAAAAGAAGAAATTTTCACAATTGATTCACTTACAAATATATACTTTAACCTAACAATGATTAATGCTTAGTAGATGTTAAAAGGCTATTTCATATTAATTCAAGTAATTACTCCCTGCAAATCTAATATTTTTAAAATTATACAATAATTCAATCATTAATCTCTCAAATCATACATTAATTTAATCAATAATTAAAAGATTGTATTGCATCAAATAATAATAATAATAATAACATAGAAGATGGTAAAACCTTTAACGACATTAATTAATCAGGCTCTGAACAAATTTAACACAAGAAAATGAGAAATCAACTTGTGCTTCATTTCAACTATTCCAATTTCGGTGTCGTCACCAAACATACACAGACACATTGAAGAGGGAGAAATTGTAAATAAAATTAAATTAATGAATACATAAAGCTCACAAAACGTACATAGGTATGAAAAATATATATATGTATAGCAATACATAATATAAATATATATATATATAAATAGTTATAGTCATAATTATATATATATATATATATAATTAAGGGAAAAAGATAATAAAGGGATGGATTCATGACATTCCACCATATAAAAGAAAACGAAATAAAAAAAGGAGACAAAAAATGAAGAAGACAAGAAGTTAAATTTTTGTCCTTCTAGATCTGCTCTGCTGCAGTCCTGATTTGGATCAACTATGTTAGATTTCTTGATAGCAATTATTGTGTTATTTGGTAAAAAGCCTTTTGTACACTGTGCCAAAGCCTCCTTGGCCTATGATCATATTGTTATGGAAGTCATTTGTTGCTTCTTGTAGTTCAGATGAACTGAAAATTTTTGTGGCATCTGATGATATTTCTCTTCTGTTGAATTTTTCTTGTAACAATATGCCACCATTTTGAAGAAAGAACATTCGCTTCATCTTGTTCGACCTTCGTCTCTTGAGTTTATTCCTGTTTACATCTCAAATTAAGCAAAAAGGCAAAAGTACCAAATATTAAAAAAAATGGCACTCTAAATTCTAATCTATTGATGCAACAAAATTAAAAACAAGTAATTTTCAACATCCAACCGTTAACCATGTCCGAGAAATTCATAATAATAAAAATTCTCTACTTCAAAGGGTCTTCAACTAAGCTTATCTTTTAGAACTTACAAGCTTTTAAAGCTTGTAGGATATTTTTGGAGTTTATAACTTCATAATAATAAAAATAAGTTGTGAAAGTGTTTGGACAATATAAAATTCAATAGCTTATAAGATATTTTAAGAGTTTACAAACTGTTTTTTGTGCGTCATAAAATTAAATGAGAACTTGTAAATTCTTTTCATTGTAATGATGTCAAAAAAAATAAAGTAAAAATTAATTTCATACAAATAAATATATCTTGAGATGGTTAAAATGTAATATCTAGAAAAAAATTAGGATATTTATGTCCCATAATGTGGAATCAAACTACATATTTAAAGTGATATGATTGTATGTGTAATTGACCAATTGAGTTAACTGGGTACATAAAATAGGTGTATTAAATAAGAAACTCAATTTGATTAGTTTTCGTAAAGAATTAATCACTAATTCGATAAAATAAACTCAAATATTTGATTTATACGTTTAAATTGATTTAAAAATTAAATTATAAAGTCTTTTCATTATGCGCAATCGATCAATTGAATTAATTGAGTTGCTATTAGTCACGGATCAGCTATGTTTTTTTTTATAACTAAAATTCATGGCTAAATACCATTTTTCTTGTAGTGTAAAACTTACAAGTTCCTTTATTGAAAAAAATTACCAATTACTTTTTTTTTTATTTTTTTGATAAATCAGTTACATTTGATAGCTTATAATAAACTTCTCAACATACTTATTAAGACTGGCATACGGGCACATTCATAAGTATGCAAAATAAAAACGAAATATAATTTAATTAAATGGTTTAATTTTAATAGTGTCAAATTATATATTCTTATTAAATTATCTACACAAATTCATATTCTTTTTAATTATTTTCATTATTTGTAATATCTTTTTCGTAATCTATAACAAATTTATTAAATTTTTGGATAAGTCACAAAATAAAGTTAAAATAAAAATATTTTATCTGATTAAAAAAAATAGAAATAGAAAGAAAAAGAAGGTTTTGAGGAGAGGAGTATGAAAGATGAGAGAGAAGAGAGATGAGAATAAATAGAAAAGAAAAAATAAAAATGTGTTGTTGGAGAGAGAAAAGTAAGAAAGGAGAGACAATAATAATTAAAGATTATTGAAGGCGACTCTGAAATAACACAATTAAATGCACTAAAAGGAAAAGTAAAAGACCCTCCCACTTTATTAATAGTATAGATGCTTGAGGGCTTATAAATTCAGTAAAACACTTTTACTCGCATCTATGTGAGCCTCATTGGAGTACTCACTCCCCTACTGTAAGCCTCCCTCGAGAGACTTTTTTGTATAGTCTGGATTTTTTGTAACACTTTCGTATAACACTTTCCATTACATTGACCGACACACGTCACACTTGTTTTGATAAGAAGTTGAGATTAGGAAAGAGAATTTGTAGTTTAAGAAGTTGAGATTAGGAAAGAGAATTTGTAGTTTTTCTTCTCTTATTCTTCTCTCTTTCTTGATTATCAAAAAAAAATCTTTTCTCTTTTTTAATCCCACTTGTCGTTGAATATAACGAAAAGTATTACGCGAAAAATATTACAGAAGATTCTGATACCTTTTTAGATATAGGCTAGTTATATACACGCTAATTACCTGTTGCAAGCTTTAGTATAAACGACTCACGACGACTGCAACCTTCTCCACCCTTTGTTCCATCACCACGGTACCCTTTGGGGCAAGGACACTCAAAACTACCTTCTGTATTCACACAATCAAATTTGCATTTGTCGAAGTCTGGAAGTATGCATTCATCTACATCTGTAACAAAAATATATTAAAGATTAAAACAGATCAAAGAAAGATCACTAATCAGCACACTAACAAGCCAGCTCCTAATTCAGGCATCTGAACAACATGCATTGAAATTAACAAACACATATTTCAATTGGAGCCGAAATTTATAAATCTTCATATTTTAAGTAAAACAATTTTTTTTTTCAAGAATTATTATTATTTATTTAATTAAGTTTATTGATTGAAGTGTTTGCTTTCAAAATGATAGTATTCATAGTTTGCACATAGTTTAAGTGTTTTAACGTATAAATTACCGTTCATAAATAAAACAAATACTACTAGGTTAAAACAAAATAATTTAATAAATCACTCCATATAGTTCTCCAGTCTAATGATATCTCTAAATTAATTTCTTAATAGTTCTCCAATCTAATGATATCCCTAAATTCATTTACTTGGAAAATAAATATTTATACATTCTAAAAGATTATTTGTCACCCTCAAAATTTAATATGCTAAGAAAAATAATTAAGAATGATTTTTTATATAAAGAAAACTGATATTAAAATATATACATATTACAATAGCAGATATTTTTGTCAAATTAAGTGAATACAATGTTGACTAGACAACTTAAGGGGAGGCGAGGTAAGTGTGTTTTTTTTTTAAAAAGATATGAATGGTACGTAACAGGTAAGTATTACATATTGTTGAAAATAATAATTTGTTATTTTCAAGTAAAAAGAATTTAAAAAATTATTTGGTGTATATATATATATATATATATGTGTGTGTGTGTGTGTGTGTGTGGCTTATGAGCCAGATTAGAACAAAGATACTTTTAGACACGCAGATGGGTACGGTACACAACAAATCTAGCTCGCAACTTCTTCATAGGCTCGTAGCAATTAACATGAATTTTGAGTCCTGTTTGTAGAATTTTTTTTTTTCTTCAGACCAATTTTTGTCTTACCCAACAAATGATTTCACAAGCCGCTAAAAGAAAAAGTAACATTAGTTTTTTTCAAAAAAAAAAAAAATTAGAAAAGGAGTATTTTTTCCAAAATATTATTCTATTAAAAAATAATTACCAAACTATTACTCTTTCAAAAATATTTCCTATATAATTATTCATATAGCCGTATTGTTACGTGGACAAAAATTATTAGTTGGAATTTTGTTTGTTTATTTCTTACCTAATTAATAGGTCAACAATTAAATGTTTATTCTTCATTTAAAAATTTTAATATAATTAATTGATTTTGATAGATCATCTTCTTCTTCTATCCAAAAAAACGAAAAAAGAAAAATTACTAATAATGATGGTTAGTGTAAATTACATTCCAAAAAGATATTTAATTTATCATATTTCTTGGGTTGGGACTTGTCAATCGGAATCTTCTTTTACATGGTCCTTTGACATTTTCTTTTACAATGCAATAAATTACCAATACACGCGCAGGTGAGGATTTTGGCATAGTGAAAAAAATACTTATAATGTGGAATTATTTATGGTCTTCGTCGACTATTCACATTTGCCAAGTTACCCATTTGCTTTATTAATTGCCCGATCGGCACGTCCTATAAATTTTCGAAGTTGTAGTATAGAAATTTCAAGTCTTGCTTTTTTAATTTCTGTTCTTTTCTCTTTTTGTATTCTTGTTAATCCAATATGTGAAATTTTATCAAAACTTCTATCTATCGTAATAAAGAGAAGGCGAGTGGAATAATATTGACAGCCATCCCTCTTTTAAGTATATACTAATTTATAATTGATATATATATATATATATATATATATATGATTTTTGTTTTCCTGAAAATGATATAATTAATTATTTTTTATGTTTTATAAGAATAAAATAATATACCCAAAATTTAAAATTTATGTGTCCATACTTTATTATAGCGGAATCAATAATCAACTTCATTCAAGGACTATACCTCTACTGGCGAAGTCAAGGCTTCAAGATTATGAAGTTTTGAGTTCAATTTTTCACCAAAATGTGCGCGTCTTATTCTACTTTAACAGTAGTTCATTTATTTCATTGTAACAAAATAGTTTGATTTTTACTTTAAATTATGATGTAATAATTTGATTTGTATTACATGAATTATTAATTTGATGGTTCTGTTAGTTAAAATGTGTAATATACCTGTCTAGTATCTGTACGTACGAATAATGAAAAAATACTTCCATTTCCTATACACATTCTTAATTTAATGAATAATAATTATACTTTAGATATAATATATTTAATACACGTAAGATATGCATTCCGTATAATACTTGACGAATAATACTTCATCTTGTAAAATATTTATTATATTTATTTTAAATTTATGATATATAAAAATCATTTATGGGTACAATAAATCAAAATAAATTATCATTATTAATTGATTATCATACAAACAACAAATTTGTAATACTTTATAAAATATTAGTTATTATATTAATAATTATATATAATCTATATTATGATTATAAATTAAATAATTTAATGATAAATTTTAAATAATATTTTCATTATTAAAGATATATAGAAAGCATGATTTATATGAAAGTAATATCGAAATTAAGTCGGATTTTTACTTCCAAATTTCTTTTTCACATCCGTATTATATTCATATTTTTATTAATTTGTATATTAGCTGATTGCGTATTATTGAGTCGATTTTTCAACATAACTTTAAAAAAATATTTATAATATTTTATTGCATATTAAATGCCGAATAATACCCACTACATATTTAACTCGCTAGATTTGTCGGTATGAAATGCATTCTTAAAAACAGTATCAATTAATACCGTGTCAGACAAAATGGTATTGCTACCAAAATTACCAGTTCTCGTTCCCTTTCTTTAAATTTTAAAATCACAATAAAATACTTGTATTGACAATCTCTTTCTGAAACGTCACATCACCAATCCCAAGAAACGTATGCAGAGACAAATTGACCAAGTCCCAAGTTTGTGATCTTACTCCACATCACAAATAATACATCTTGCGTGATTTTGTTAAAATTTGTATTAATAAAATTTGTTAAATAATTAATATTTTTATTTTATCACTAAAAGAATTGGAGGTGATAAGATTTGGTATTTATTTTAATTGACACTATTTATAATTTGCATCACACTTATAATGACAACATCATGATGAAAAATATTATCACCTTGATTAGTAACTAAGATTTTTATTTCTGTTAAGATTTCATTATAAGTAGTCGCTAAATTTTTACGATGGCAATTTAAATAGAATTTTAATCGACTTCGCAAAAATTATTTCTTTTTTGACAAAATAAAATTGTCATAACTTAATGTGTATGAATGATGACAAATTTTTCATTGTCATATCGCATATTATCATCATATTTTTTACTTTTTGGTTTTAGGAACAATTTGTAAAACCAGTTCCTTTAATTTGTTCTGTGTGGATGTGATGATAGAACCCATTGCCTCTTAATCAAGAAAATTAAACAAAATCGAATCGAAGCATATTCGTCCGATTTTCAGTTTTTAAATTATATAGTTTGATTTTCAATTATAAAGCCAAATAACAAATGTTTTTCCCCCCATTTTCGTAATTTTAATTTTGAATGATTATTTTATGATAATGCTTTCATTATTGAGCTCTTGCACGGTTATGTTATATGTTCCTGAAAATTCTGGTTTAGCCCATTGTTATCTATATCACCTTGATTTTCCATTTTTAATTGGTTTAAAAGATTATTATTTCCTAACCAAAAAAAAAAAAAAGATTATTATTTAATATTAATAATCGGGTTGAAAGTTCAAATTTGTATCGAATTCAAATATCACTACAAAAAAACCATTCTATTGGAATTCGTGACAAAAACGTTCACTAATGAATTTGTAATTTACGAAATCCATCAGAAGAAATAAACTTATAATGAATTTATTTGTTAATGAAAATGAAGCATTCTTGTAGTGTTACAACATTCCTAGATACAAATTATGTAGGATGTGGAGCTGGATTCGATTATCGTAATCGAATTTAAATTAATTATTTTTTAAATAATTTCAATCCAAATGATTCACGTACAATTTTTAAATCTCATATTCAGATGTTGCGGACTAGAACGATGTCTATATTTTAACTCTTCTGGGCCTTATGCAATCAGCTCACGATACATGGGCTTAGATAGCTCAATTAAGAGATAAGCGAGCTTTCAAGAGCTCCATCCATCCAGCCCATTTTAAAATATTTGGATTTCATTTTAAACCCTTAAATTACCCACATGTGTTAATTCCAAATAACGGAAAGATAATTTACTTTTGATAGAGAATGATATAAATAATTATATCAATATGTCAAATTAAATATAATTTTGATCTCTACGTAACTATATCAAATACAAAGAATCAACAAATAATACAAATCAATAATCTATTATACAATAAAATAAAGTTCACATTTGTGGGAATCGAGCACATAACCTCCTCCTTGTTATTTGGGGGTGTTTATTTGATTAAAACTGGCACTTTTGATTTTTCGGTTTTGTTAATCAAAATTCTTGGCTTTTCAAAATCAAGAATTGAAAAATCAAACCGAAATATGTTTGATTCGATTTCAATTTTAACCAAAAATTTTGGTTTGGTTTCGATTCTTATCAAAATTCATGTAAGAAAGAAGGAAAAAAAATATATACCGGGAAAGAGAAAAAATGGCTAGAAACCGAAAAGAGAAGTAGAGTTCAAAATTTCTGTCCATTTTTTTCCCGTGTCTTTCCTCCTTTTGTCTTTCATTAGATTAATCCATTAAGGTCCAAAATTCATCCCAAAGATCTGTAAAAATACCGGTCCAATAGCTTAAAAAAGAGAAATAGACTTCAACATTAAAATACAGCACCCAAAGACCACCCATAATTGTGTCAAGACAAATTGATAGTCCTTTAGGGAAATAGATCATTTGAAATCTCAAGTCCTTGAAGCTATTTCACTTTGTTCTTTTCTTCAACATGGTTCTTTTTTACTAATTGAATTCCAAATTATTCTTGTTCACCATTTTTAACATATTCTAGACAAATTTAAATTTTAATATTTATTAATTTTTTTAAAAAAATTTGGCAGAATTTTCCGGCCAAAATTTAAAAATTAATATTTTTAAAATTTTCAATAGAATTTCCTGCCCAAAATATAAATTTTAATATTTTTTAATAATTTGAAAATTTTCGACAGAATTTCCAGTTGAAATTCTGAAAATCATGCTTTTTCTTGTAGCGTATATATAATGGCAAAAATCCTCATTTAAAAGCAAAAATTATTCTAAAGTAATATATACTTGTAAAACACATCAATTTAACTAAATTGTTCATCCTATACACCACCCGTTTGTTAGCGTTTGGACATCTTATTTCAAATGATATTTGATCCACACATCGAACTTTTGGTTTGTTAAAGTTTTGATTTGATTTGATTGATTTTGTTGGTTTTACAAAATGAACACCCCCCGTGATAAAACGAAAGAATAGGTTCTTTTCAAATTGAGTTCAAAACATTAACCTTCTCACATTAGGTCTCATAATGTAGAAATTTGTTCACTTTTGACCCCATAAACGATGTTCCATCTAATGCTTGAAAGAAAATGCACGAGAGAGGCACATTGTCGTAACCACTGTTTTAGAGATGGGGGGGGGGGGGGGATGTCCTGTGTTTGATTTTCTAAAATTGAGATGGATTTTCACTAAACTCGGCTCTATTTGTGAAATGATGATTATTTTTTTCCTTCTCTAAGCCCGTTCTGAAAGTTAGCTACAAGTCAGACTAAAAGTGAGAAGTTTAGCACATTAATCATAGGATTCAATGTTACAAAGTTGTAATGTGTGCGTCTCACATTCAAAATGACCTACTTTATGCGATGGAAAATGCGATTTCCCTATGACACACATATTTTTCTGTCTCTTTATTTTTTCCTTACTTGTGTGTGTGTAAGCGGGCTATATATATGATCAGAACATATTGCCAACATAGATGGAAAAGTATGAAATCGAAATGCAGTGTAAGGAAAAGTAGTCAGGTGTAGGCTGCAGCCTATCTTTGGAATCACTTTTTGAATTCAAGATATATATTTCACAAAAGAAACATATAATTACATATTCTGAATAATCTTGCAACGAATTACATATTTGGAACAACCCTGGAACAAAGTACATCATACTAATTAAAAAATTGAGACGACCACGAAAAAATATCATAGATCAACTCATAGCACTCTTGCTATTATTGTACAAGTCTAGCTAATTAATATAACAGAAATCGGAGTCGTCGTTGCTATGTATGCCTCACCTACAGTTTAGATCCTCTATTTCAAAACGTTTCACTTTAGCAACTTCATTGCTTTTAATGCCCATCCATTTTCATCTCCCTCCGCTAATTGATAACAAAACATGACCCTTAAGGCTATCATATCCGACACTTGTGCTATTGCCATCACCGTTTGCCAAGCCACTTGATCCCTCACCAAGCAAGTATTCCATCTCTTCTGCATTGTGATCAGTTCGAGTCCACGAGTGCTTTCCTCCGAGTCTCAGCCCTTCTAGTTCCATCGCGACCTCTTTCATAGTTGGTCTGTCTTCGCCTTTGACATTTAGGCAACCTTGTGCAAGCCTAGTGACTTCTGTTATTTGTTCCCTATTTTCATCGCACAAAATATTTTCATCAAGAACCTGGAACAGCTTCTCTTGCTTAAACATTGTAAGGAAAAAATTTGCTAAATTTTTCTCATTCTCGGGCTTATCAAAGCTTATCGCCTTTCTGCCAGTTAGAAGCTCTAAAAGGACTACTCCAAAGCTGTAAACATCACTTTTCTCAGTCAATTGATTCGTCTGCATGTATTCAGGATCAAGGTAACCAAACGTACCCTGCACTATAGTAGATAACTGAGTGTGATCTAGAGGAACCAATTTCGAAGCTCCAAAATCAGACACTTTAGCAGTGAAAGTACTGTCTAAAAGGATATTATCCGACTTGACATCTCTATGTATGATTGGAGTAGAAGCCGCAGAGTGTAAATATGCAAGTACGCCAGCAGTTTCCGCAGCTATCTTTAAACGAATATCCCAATTAAAAAGATGTGCCTTCGCCTGATTGTGTATATGTGTAGAAAGGGTGCCATTGCTGATAAATTCATATACGAGAAGGGGGACTTCTGTTTCTAAGCAACACCCAAGGAGCCTGACTACATTCCTATGGTTTATTTGGGAAAGAATAATCACCTCATTGATGAATTGCTCGATTTGGTTCGGATCAATTCTTTTCGACTTCTTAATGGCAATTATGGTATTATCTAGTAAGAATCCTTTGTATACAGTGCCAAAGCCGCCTTGGCCTATGATCATGTTGTTATCAAAGTTATTGGTTGCTTTTTGAAGCTCAGATGAACTGAATATCCTCATCACATCCGGCGATCTTCCTTTACTGATGAGTTTATCTTGTAACAATGGACCACCATTCTGGAGGAAGAACTTTTGCTTCATCTTGTTCGAGCTTTTCCTCTTCAGTGCCCAGTACAACCAGCCAGCAAGCAGTAGCAGAAAGCTGAACCCGAGGGCACTTGCTATTATAGAAGAAAAATAAAAAGCACATAAGCTCCCATTTCTACTATTTAAGTTACACAAATAATGACTACAAATTAAATAACATAAATCAAGAATTCAAGATGAAAAAATATATAAATCATCGACATTCTGTGAGAATGTCCTACAAATTCACATAGCAAAATGTAAATACGATACTTTTGTATACCAAACTAATTCTATTACATCAATAAAATAATATGTCTTTAATATATCAAAAATAAAATATACGATTTTAAAACTTAATAACATTTTTAAAATCAAATATCCACGTACAAATGGTCTCTGATTTTGGCAAAACCCGGCGCACCAGCGGAGCCATGTTGTAAGCAGGGGGTTCAATTGACCCCCCTGAATATGCAAAATCTTTTATACATAAACATATAGATATGAGTAGGCATGATTATTATCTTTGTTTATATAATGAAATTCTCTTTATTGACCCCAATAAAAAATTCAAAATTTGTATAGCAAGGGGTCACAAAATTTTTATTGGCTCTAAATTTGTTCCATGAGTCTATTACAAATAAAATTGATCAAAATAAGTTCTTATATATATAATTTTTTTTAATATCAATGGACCCCATTGAAACAAATTTCTGACTACGCCACTGACCTGGCGGATGAAACCCGCGTATTGCCATCTCTACTTATGTACGAGAATGGTAAAAGGTTGTCACTAACCTGTCATAATTTTTAGCAGAAGTACTGAGTCACCACGTCGTCTTCTAGTGCAACCTTCTCCTCCTATTTTTCCGTCACCATCATACCCTTTGGGGCAAAAACAGTTGAAACCCCCTATTGTGTTCACACAAGTATGGTTGCACTTTCTGAGATCATATGGAAGTTGACATTCATCTATATCTGCAACACAACAGAGTACTTGCATATTCATATTTCGACGAAAGGCAACCAAACTAACCATAGTCCAAGGCATTTGGAGAAAATCATGAAACATATAAAAATTTCAATGGCTGTAAGTTAAGTTGGCTTGTCTTGGATATTACTTTTTACTTGATTTGGGTTTACATCTTGTAAGTTTTTAAAAATTGTCAATTTTGGTCCTTTTGACCCTAATTTCAATTTTCGGACTGTACACCTCAACTATTTTGGTATCCGCTCAGCAATGTCGTATCAAAAAATTGAAATTTTGGCAAAAATAGAAACAAAATTGTTAATTTTAATTTAAAAGTTTATAGGACGAAAACCTAAATAGTGTAAAAATTACTAGAATCCAAAATGACAACTTATAATTGCACAGAATTTGCATTTTTCCCTATATAGTATGTACCTCTACAACCATCATCTATATAAGGATTTCCCTGATAACCATCATCACAACGGCACCGATACCCTGCTCCATTGTCAGGCTTGAAGCAGAGAGAATTTCGACTTCTACAAGCATAAGCTGAGGAGTTCATCCGGGCCTCCTCGCATGATGTCGCGTTCCCAATGGCCCAATCCACCACCATGGGAAGCTTTGAAACATTCTTCAAGCTGGTGACACTTTCACGAGAAAAATTGAATGCAGTATCCTCAGCAAGAAAAGCGTAGCCGCAATTAGTGAAGTCGTAAACCTTTGTATAATTGTCATAACTGCCTAAGTCGATATCCACTCTCCAAACATTTTGAGGAATAGAAGTCTGGCAGCAGCCTAAACCCATGCACTTACCTCCCCCCAGATCATCCTTGCCAAAACATACGGCACTGCCGTCAGTTCTATACTTCCGGCCGTCAAGCCGCCACCAGGAAAGACGGCCGACCGTATCACAGCCTACAATAGTGAATTTGTTATTTGTATAGTTAAAAGTAAAGTATTTGGCTAGGCGTAACCAGGGAGCGGAAGAGACAAGACGGGTGCCATTAGGAGCATAACAGTGGCGTGCTATGGGATGCAAGAGTTTGATCTGACCATCAAGCGATATATTTGTGATTTGTATTTTGCTGTTTTGCCAGAACAACTTCCAGGATCTGGAACTTCGGTTGCAAGTGAGGAAGAAGTTAACGCTTAGATAGCAATCTTGTGTGGTGCCGAAAGGAAACGGGATGATTATGTCGCCACAACGTTCGAGGCAGTTGGGCTTTGCCATTAATGGGAAATTCTGCGGTGATGCTGTAGTAGAAAATAAGGCAAATATGATGAGAAGGGGGTACTGCAGAAGATGAAGAAGAAACGCCATGGTTAATTGTTGAACTAGCTATGTTTGGAACAGAGATGCCTTTAGACAAACATATGGGCATAAAAATGCTGGGAGTCTTCTTAAACTTTGCACGTCTATGGAAGTCAATATCTTGACCCCGGCAAATACATGCACCCCAATAAAAAGTAATATTAGTGATTTTGTGTTGCACAAGTTTATGGATGTCAAAATCTTGATCCACTACTAGAAAATTTATTTTTTGTAATTCAAATTTGTAACCGAAATCATCCGGTCACAAAATATGGAGAATTGTTAACGATTTTGTGATTGGTGTAGAAAAGAATGAAAATTCTTTTGTGACTACCAAATCAGTCACAAAAACAAACATTTCGGACACAATAATAAAATTGTTATTAATACTTATACTCACAACAACTTTTGTACAAGTTTATTTTGTTACTAATTAAATTTTTTTTAGTAATAATAACTTTTATCTTATCATAATATTCACTCAATGATGACAAAAACTTAATGTTGTCGTAACATCATTAATAATTCGTAACACAACTATAATGACAATTTGATGATTAAAAAATATTGTTGTTAAGATTTTATAATAAAATTCCATTTTCGCTAAATTATTACTCTAAGTGTGTCACTAATTATTAATTTTACACTATATTGTCACTTTTTTGCGCTATGTTGTCACAATTGATATTATACAAATTATATTTTGTAGCAATATAATTTTATTATCATTAAATGGATATAACAAATGATAATTGTTTATTATCACTTATTATATTGCCATTAATATACTCATTTTCTCGTAGTGATGTTAAGCATAATACACCAGATACGTGGTTGACATTGATTGATCAGTTAAACTAGGTTTGAGCTAGAATTTGTTGTATTTCTTGGATTGGGAGTTATCAATCTGAATCTTTTTTTATACGATCATTTGACATTTTCTTTTACAATGCAATAAATTTTGAATACACGACTTGTGTAGGTAAGAATTTCCCGCGTGCGGGTGATGATTTTGAAATAGACAGGGAAAAAAATATGATGTGGAATTATTTATGGTCGTCGTTGACTATTTACATTTTCCAAATTATACTGGACCCATTTGCTTTATTATTTTCCCGATCGACACGCTAATTTGACTAATATGACCTGAACTTCACTTTCTAGATTGAAGGGGGAAATGAACGTTCTATGAATTTTCGAAGCTGTAGTAGATAAATTTTAAGTCATCTCTTTTAATTTCTGTTCATTTCTCTTTTTAGAACCTTGTTTATGAAATATGTGAAATTGTATCAGAACTTCTATCTGTCGTAATTACGAGCGGACAAGTGGACTCATATCGACAGTCATCCCTCTTTTAAGTTTATACAAATTTATAATTTATATATATATATATATATGAATTTTATTTTCCTGAAAATGATAAGATTTATTATTTTTTTTATGTTTTATAAGAATATAATAATATACCTAAAATTTAAAATTTATGTGTCCATACTTTATTATAATTGAATGAATAATCAACTTCATTCAATGCCAACCTTTATTGGCAAAGTCGAGACTTCAAAATTATGAGATTTTGATTTCAATTTCACACCAAAACATGCGCGTCTTATTCTACTTTAATAATAATTCATTTATTTTATTATAACAAAATAGTTTGATTTTTACTTTAAATTATGATGTAATAATTTGATTTGTATTACATAAATTATTTATTTGACGGTTCTGCTAGTTAAAACATGTACTATACCCGTATAGTATTCATACGTACGAATAATTGAAAAATACTTATGTTTCCTATACACATTCTTAACTTAATGAATAATACTCATACTTTAGATATAATATATTCAATACACATAAGATACATATTTCCTATAATACTTGACGAATAATACTTCATCTTGTGAAATATTTATTATATTTATCTTAACTTTATAATATATGAAAATCATTTATAGGTACAATAAATCAAAATAAATTATCATTATCAATTGAATATTATACAAACGATAAATTTGTAATACTTTATAAAATATTAGTTGTTATATTAATAATTATATATAATCTATATTATGATTATAAATTAAATAATTTATTGATAAATTTTAAATAATATTTTCAATATTAAAGTTATATAGAAAGCATGATTTATATGAAAGTAATATCATAGGACCACGCCTAGGGGTTATTTGCCAAATGGTTGGGATGGATCGGGCTACATCACGATACAAGCGAGCACGTGTTGGGCAGAATGCCCCCATATCATTAGCTCCCCCAGGTTCCGAGTTGCTTGAATGGACAAATTCGACCAGGTCAGGAAGCTTAGGAGTCTCACGTCTCAAACATAAAAAGTGTGCTGCAAAATTCCTGAATTTTGACTGTTGTAATTTTGAAAATTTTGACCGTTAGTAATCATTGCGAGTGACGATTGGGTTTCCTGAGGACCTCTTTCACCGTGCCTACAAATAGGGGTCCTCCTTTTTGCACAGAGCACGCTATTTTCACTTCGACCTAAGACCCTAACCTGAGCAAAGCAAGCGAGCACTGAGCAGATAGAAAAACACTTTGAGCAGCCACTTTCCTTTAGGTACACTTCTTCAACTCTCTTCTTTGCCTTTACTACTTTTTCTCTAACTTTTCTTTCCTTTACGTCCTCGAACAAAATGAGTGAGAGTTCGGATAGTCAAAACTGGCATGAGGAGGGCCTTCCCTCAGTGATAAGTCTGTAATTATACTTGATTTTGGTGTTTATTTTGTCAGACTTATCACGTATTTTTCTCTGTTCAAGCCTTATTATGCACAAATTTGAGTTAAATCGTTGTTTTGTAGGTGAGATGGGGAAAATACCATAAAGGACACGAAAAGTGGAATCAGAAGCTGAGTATTTATACGAAATATTTTGAGTAACAACCTAATTCAAGTAATTCGGAGGAGAAACGGGCTGCAAGAATGCATGTGTACGCAAGGAGTTTTGAGTACTTACCCAGTTCTAGTCATTTGAAAGAAAAATGAATCAGTAAGTTTGCGTATATACACAAAATCTGTGACAGCGATTAAAAACTTTCCTTGTTTGATTAGGACTTTGATTTGGAAAGATTTTCTAGGCGAATTTCTGCCCCTTTTTAGTCCAAATAGGAGGACGTTTTTTCTTATGTTTTTAGAGTTTAGAATAATTCCTCTTTCAATTTTTCATCTAGTTTTGGATTTTTGAAGAGGGAAGATTGAAAGGAATCAAAAGGCAAAGGCAAGAACAATCTTTGGAGGGAAGTTCACATCTGGATTCTTGACCAAATGAGTTTTATTTCTCCTCCCTTTATGCATTCTTTTCAGATTTCGTTCTTATTTTTTAAATCCATCATTAACTAAACTAATTGTCAAGTGTAAGGGATAGTATAATTTTCCCTATTTCTTATTCTATGAAAACCCCTTGGATTTGAATAATTTCGTATGCTTGGTGTGTGAATTTGGTTTAGCGGTTGTAATGCTTGTTTAGGGTTTGATCACCCCCAAATATTGAATTTGAGAATCGTTGATGAGGTCGAGAGACAATTTGCGATTGTTGCTCTGATTAAACGAAATCAATTGATATTAAAATTGCATGAAAATGAGTTTACTGTTAATTGAGCCTTAACGCAGTGTTAAATCTTATATAAATACTTCCTAGTGCTTGGATTAATTGAGTGAGATAGGCCTAGAAAGGATTGTATGAGACGATTCTATGATGCTCGAGAGAGAGATTGTAAATATATTAGTTCCCGGCTTCACACAACCACGAAACCATTTAGTCTAGGAATTGGATTAATGAACCTATCTTGCACTTGAATTTCACCATATTGGATATTTGTATGACTTTTAAATTTGTTAGAGTTAATTTATATGTTTAGTACTTGATTTGACTTTAGTTTTAAGTTAGAAAACAAACCACTCCATACTGATCAATTTAGCTAAATAACACAAGTCACTTTCACAGGCCAAATTACAATCCTTGTGGGATTCAACACTTTACTCATCTTATATTATTTGTACGACTACGTGCACTTGCGCAGCCCCATCACTCGGGTGAGGAGGATGTCAACTCCTGGAGTGAATATAATAGCTCCTTCTAGAGTAGTGAGGGGAGTGCAATTCTAAGGTTGGCGGAGCGGCTTCCAGGAGAAACACCGGGGAGCCAAGCATAAGTCGCTCTATGAGAGCAGGAAAAAGCCCCTGAGCAGTTGAAGGGCTTCGAAAACTCATGTTGGCGGAATTGGGAGTGGAGTTACCTCCTATAGGGTCCTCCGAAAGAGCATCTATTAACTCGACCTTCATGTTCTAATTTTATATATAGATAGGAATGATATATTTTACAAGTTATAACTATATTCATGGATTTATAGGTATTGAAGGAGACAGTGGCTAAACCGAAGAAGGGTCGATAATACGGAATACTAGGTTGATCATCACGTAGTACGGGGACTTCAAGCTCCTGTACTTACCCCCCGAAATAGAAGGATCCATTGACACTTGAGTTAAGGAAAGGTTTAAAAGGTTTGAGGAGAAACAAACCTCTCAATTGACTGAAATGCGACACACACTCAGTGTCTTGCTTCAGAGCGTTCAAAGTTTGACCCAGGGCAGTTTCGGCTCTTCTCCAAATTAGCCACACCCGTCAGCTGGTTCACCGCATGTGCAGTGCACCCCTAGCCAACAAAGAGGTTCACGTGAGACTTCATCAGGAGGATGACGATCCACCTCCAGGCACACTACACGACATTACCTACGGGATGATGAGCAAGACGATGATGATGAGGATGTTGGCATTGAACCTTGTTAGACATTGACTCTTTGTTATAATGTTACTAACTTTATTAAAACTTTTAAACATTGATGTTAACTACTTCGGTTTGTAATTTGTATTGCTACATTGACTCTTTGTAATTTAATTGTTGTTATAATTCGTATTGGTCTATATGTGTTTGTTGTTTTGAATGGATGTGTTGTGGTTTTCAATGAATGATTCGTATGAATGATGTATTGTTTGAATGAATGTGGTTTTGATTGAAAAAAATAGGAAGCAGGCTGGTCATAAAAAAACAGGCAGTAAGCTGTTGAAAAACTGCCAAAATTAGCCACGAACAATCCGTGGCTAATTTGCCAATTCATACGAACCAGCCATGGTCAAGCCGTGGCTGAGCCGTATCTATTAATTAGCCAAGTTTGGCATGGACTGTCCGTGGCTATTAGCCACGGCCTGACTGTGGCTAAGGCTCGTGGCTGGAAATCCGTGGCTAATAGCCACGATTAGGCGGTGGCTAATTCATGGCTGAAAAATCCATGACTAAATTTAGCCATGCCACTAGTCCGTGGCTCCTTTATTTAGTCATGGATTTTTTTTCCCAAATCCGTGGCTAAAATATGTTGCTAAAAATGAGTTTTCTAGTAGTGGTTCTAGGATAGGAGGTCGTGATCAATGATGATCCTTGGCCCGACGCCATAGAAGGAGGGTTGTCCGAACGGGCCCAAACTACCATGAGTTGGGGCAACATCATCTCCAATCTTTCTGAACGGGACGTTGAGAAAATCAAGAAGCATTACATCAAGGGCCCCTACGGAATCCATTAGCCGTAGCCCGAGGATTTGATCACATATCTCCCTGAATTTTGTCTGCCCATCCATTATGCTCAAATCGAGAACGGTCTTCGTTTTCTCATTCCTCCGATCATAGGGCTATGTTGAACAGGCTGGGGATTAACCCTATCCAACTTACCCCCAATTCTTATGCTTTGATATGCGCTTTCGTTGTCTTTGCTCGGAGTGCATACCATGAACCCTCGCTAGCCAATTTCTCCGACCTTCTCCAAATAAACCTCTCTAGTCGGTCTTCCCCTGACAATGAGTTCAATTGCTTCTACCTGAGTGTGAAGAACTGGAAAAAGGTCATGGCGACCCTCTCTTCCTCGTACGAAGCGGACTAGAAGAACAAATGGTTCTACGTCTATCTTGACGAGAGATGGCTAGTGAGACGCACGTACTCTAACGAAAACAAATTGTTTCTGGCTGGCCTAGGGCATGCCTCCTGGTTGAAAGAGTGGGTGCTCGAGCACAAGAGTCAAGGGATCTTGTGCCCAATTTATCTAATCGATGAGATATTTCTGGTCCGAATAGGGTTGTCACTGGCTTAGCTTGACGCTACTTTTGGTATTTTAACCCTTTACGCTTACTTTTAGCCTCTTATTACTTTCAAGTCTCTGATCGAAATAATTTGTTACTAAATTACCATCATAGGTATGTCACTAGTTATCAATTTTGCACTATATTATCACCTTTTTATGCTATGTTGTTACCATTGATATTGTGCAAACTATATTTTGTGGTAATATAATTTTGTTGTTGTTAAATGGATATAATTAATGATAATTTTTTATTACTACTTATTATATTATCACTAATTTTCTTTTTTTCTTGTAGTGATATTAAGTGTAATACACTCGGTGCGTGATTGACATTGATTGATTAGCTAACTAGGTTTGAGCTAGAATTTATCATATTTCTTGGGTTGGGAGTTGTCGATCGGAATCTCCTTTTACACGGTCATTTGACATTTTCTTTTACAATATAATAAATTATCAATACACGCTGCGTGTAGGTGAGGATTTTAAAATAGACATTGAAAACAATATGATGTCGAATTATTTATGGTCTTCGTCAACTTTTTACATTTTCCAAGTTACATTGGACCCATTTGCTTTATTTTTAATTTTATATATTTTTTTTTAGTGGATGACCCATATGCTTTATTAATTTCCCGATCAACGCGCCAATTTGATTAATGTAACCGCACCTCACCTTCCGGATTGAAGGGGAAATCAACGTCCTACGAATTTTCAAAGTTTTAGTAGAGAAATTTTAAGTCTTCTTTTTAAATTTCTGTTCTTTTCTCTTTTTATGATCTTGCTAATGCAATATTTGAAATTTTGTCGGAACTTCTATCGTAATCAAGAGGACGAGTGAACTAATATCGACAGTCATCCATCTTTTAAGTTTATACAAATTTATAATATATATATATATATATGATTTTTATTTTCCTGAAAATGATAAAAATAATTATTTTTGATGTTTTATAAGAATATAATAATATACGTAAAATTTAAAATTTATGTGTCCATACTATATTATAATTGAATGAACAATCAACTTCATTCAAGATCCACCTCTATTGGCAAAGTTGAAGTTTCAAAATTATGAGGTTTTGTGTTCAATTTTCCACCAAAACATGGGCGTCTTATCCTATTTTAACAGTAGTTCATTTATTTCATTATAACAAAATAGTTTGATTTTTACTTTAAATTATGATGTAATAATTTGATTTGTATTACATGAATTATTAATTTGATAGTTTTGTTAGTTAAAACATGTATTATACCCATATAATACTCGTGCGTATGAATAATTGTAAAATCCTATTGTTTCTTGTACACATTCTTAACTTAATGAAGAATACTCGTACTTTTGATATAATATGTTTAATACACGCATGATACGTATTCCGTAGATTATTTGATGAATAATAATTCATCCTGTGAAATATTTATTATATTTATTTTAAATTTATAGTATATAAAAATTATTTATAGATCGCTACAATAAATCAAAATAAATGATCATTATTAATTGAATACCATATACACAACAAATTTGTAATACTTTATAAAATATTAGTTATTATATTAATAAGAGTATCTTAATGAAGAATACTCGTACTTTTGATATAATATGTTTAATACACGCACGATACGTATTCCGTAGAATATTTGATGAATAATAATTCATCCTGTGAAATATTTATTATATTTATTTTAAATTTATAGTATATAAAAATTATTTATAGATCGCTACAATAAATCAAAATAAATGATCATTATTAATTGAATACCATATACACAACAAATTTGTAATACTTTATAAAATATAAGTTATTATATTAATAAGAGTAAATTATAATAAGCACCCCAACCTTTCGGGTGTTTTGCACTTTGATACCCTATTTTTGTAAATGTACGCTTTGTTATCTAAACTATATCATTTGTGCGCCGATGATATTTTTTACACTATTCTAGTAGAATATTTCTCAATATTCCCCAAAATATGCCTAAATATTCCACAAAGATCCCATCAAAATAGTAAAAAAATACAATCTGTGCACAAATGATAAATGTTAGGTATCAAAACGCACATTCACAAATGTTAGGTACCAAAGTGCAAAATACCCTAAAGATTGGGGTGTTTAACGTAATATACTCTATTGATAATTATATATACTCTATGTTATGATTATAAATTATTAATTAATTTAATGATAAATTTTAAATAATATTTTCATTATATATTAAAATAATATAGAAAGCATAATTTATATGAAAGTGATAACAAAATTAAGCCGTATTTTTACTTCTTTCTTTTTTACATCCGTATTCTACTCATATTTTTACTAATTTGTATATTAGCCGTTTGGTTGCTAGGGTCGGCTTTTTCAATAAGTTTGAAAAACAAATTATAATATATTCGTACATATTAAATGCCGAATCGTACCCGTCCTGTACTTAACTCACTAGATTTGACGATATGAAATGCATTCTTAAAAACAGTATCAATTAATACCGTGTCAGACAAAATGGTGTTGCTACCAAAATTACCAGTTCTCGTTCCCTTTCGTTAAAGTTTAAAATCACAACAAAATACTTGTATTGACAATCTCTTTCTGAAACTTCACATCACCAATACCAAGAAACGTATGCAGAGACAAATTGACCAAGTCCCAAGTTGGTGATCTTACTCCACATCACAAATAATATATCTTGCGTGATTTTTTAAAAATTTGTATTAATAAAATTTGTTAAATAATTAATATTTTTATTTTATCACTAAAAGAATTGAAGGTGATAAGATTTGGTATTTATTTTAATTGACACTATTTATAATTTGCATCACATTTATATTGACAACATCATGATGAAAAAAATTAGTAACAAGATTTTTATTTCTGTTAAGATGTCATTATAATCGGGTTAATTGGAAGTTTAGATTTGTATTCAATTCAAATATCACTACAAGAAAACAATTCTATCACTAACGAAAATCTTATGATATATAGATTTTGTCACAGATATGAGATAATTGGGATAGATTTGTAACCTAATTTAATATAAACAATTTTAGAAATAAATCAACAATTCATGACAAAAACATTCACTAACGAATTTGTAATTTACGAAATCCATCAGAAGAAATAAACGTATAATGAATTAATGCGTTAGTAAAAATAATGCATTTTTGTGGTGTAACAGCATTGGTAGATCCAAATTATATAGGATATGGAGCTGAATTCGATTATTATAATCGAATTTAAATTAATAACTTGTTAAATAATCTCAATCCAAATGATTCAATTTTTAAGTCTTCTGTTCAGATGTTGCGATACATGGGTAGGGCTGTCAATGGAGCTAGCTTATACAGCTCACAATCCAAATGATTCAAATATACATGGGCTTATACAGCTCAATTAAGCTAGCTCTCAAAAGCCTTACCCATCCAACCCATTTTAAAATACTTGGATTCCATTTTAAACCCTTGAACTACCAACATGTGTTAATTCCAAATAACGGAAAGATAATTTACTTTTGATAGAGAGTGATATACTAATATATTTTAAATATTTATATAAATATGTCAAATTAAATATAATTTTGATCTCATTAGTAACTATATCAAATACAAAGAATCAACAACTAATACAAACCAATAATCTACCATACAATAAATAAAGTCCACAATTGTGTGAATCGAGCACATAACCTCCTCCGCCTTGCCATCTGGGGGCATTCATTTGATTAAAACTGGCACTTTGTTGATAATTAAATTCATTCAGGGCTTGCCTCTATTGGTGAAGCTAAAACCCAAATATTAGGAGGCATTTAGTTCAATTTTCTATCAAAACAAGTGCGTCTTGTCTATCTACTATGATAGTAGTTCATTTGTTTTATAATAACAAAATAGTTTGATTTTTACTTTAAATTATGATGTAATTATTTGATTTGTAATTCATAAATGATTAATTTAACGAAACGAAATGTAAGAAATTTTGTAATTATAGGATCAATACGTCATGAATTTAAAATATCATGTATATAAATTTAAATCAGCATACCTTATACCAATGGTTGATGGCCGATCAACATAGACATTCGGACAAACATCCTTGGCTAGTTCTTTCTCTCCATCTCTCACCAATATTGATAACTTTAAATGTTACATACCATTATCAAAATATACAATGGAGATAGGACTTATCTATATATATAATATAATTTTAAGGCCCTCCTATCACGAGCTTTTTAGGATGGGTATCTACTAGTTGTCCTACCTTTTTTTTTTGGGACGGATTACTAATTGTCATACCACATGTGCTAAAATTAAGATTTTAACAATAGTGAGTCAAATAAATCGGGTCTTATAAGTTAAGTCTCATTACTCATTTTAATTTAGTCCGTTTTTATTTTATTAAAATAGAATATTCAATTAATAGAAGTTTAAATTAAAATAAAATTCCAACTTGAAATGGATTCTTAAAAACGTTATCAATTAGTACAGTGTGAAACAAGCTGGTGTTGCTGTCAAAATTACCAGTCCTCGTTGCCGTTGATCAAAATCACGACAAAATAGTTCTAGACAATCTCTTTATGTGGAGACGAGTTGACGAAGACCCAAGTTGGTGATCTTGCTTCACATCACAAATAATATATATTGCGAGACAATAATGTTTCTTATTTTTTATCACATTTATAATTTGTTTCTGAAAATTCTGGTTTAGCCCATTGTTATCGATATCATGTTGATTTTTCATTTTTATTTGGTTTTAAAAATTATTATTTAATATCAATCTGGTTGGGATTTTAATTTTTTATCTAATTCATATATCACTACAAGAAATTAATCCTATCACTAACAAAAATCTTGTGATAAATAGATTCTATCACATATGTGAGATATATCACATATATGAGATATATGTGGTGGATGTATGACAGAATTTAATGTAAATAATTATAGAAATAAATCAACAATTCATGACAAAAATATTCACTAATGAATTTGTAATTTACAAAATCCATCGGAAAAGTAAATTTATAAGGAATTAATTTTTCAGTAAAATGATAGCATTCTTGTTTGTACAGCATTGGTAGATACAAATTATATAGGATATGGAGCTGAGTTCGATTATTGTAATTGAATTTAAATTAATAACTTTTTAAATAATTTCAATCCAAATGATTCACGTACAATTTTTGAATCTTATATTCAGATGTTGCGGACTAGAACGATGTCTATAGTTTAGCTCTTCTGGGCCTTATGCAATCAGCGCACGATACATGGGCTTAGATAGCTCAATTAAGAGATAAGCTAGCTTTCAAGAGCTCCATCTATCCAACCCATTTTAAAATATTTGGATTCCATTTTAAACCCTTAAACTACCCACATGTGTTAATTCCAATTAACGGAAAGATAATTTACTTTTGATAGAGAGTGATATAAAATATTTTAAATAATTATATCAATATGTCAAATTAAATATATTTGGATCTCATTCGTAACTAAATCAAATACAAAGAGTCAACAAATAATACAAACCAATAATCTACTACACGATAAAATAAAGTTCGCATTTGTGGGAATCGAGCACATAACCTCCTCCTCCTTGCCATTTGGGGGTGTTTATTCGATTAAAATTGGCACTTTTGATTTTTCGGTTAAGTTAATTAAAATTCTTGATTTTTCAAATCAAGAACTGAAAATCAAACCAAAATATGTTTGATTCGGTTTCGATTTTAAGCGAAAATTTTGGTTTGGTTCAATTCTGATCAAAATTCATGTAAGAGAGAAGGGAAAAAAAATATATCGGGAAAGAGAAAAAAAGGCTGGAAACCGAAAAGAGAAATTGACTTCAAATTTTCTGTCCATTTTTTTTCCCGTGTCTTTCCTCCTTTTTTCTTTCATTAGATTAATCCATTAAGGTTCAAAATTCATCCCAAAGATCTATAAAAATACTGGTCCAACAGCTTCAAAAAGAGAAATAGACTTCAGCATTAAAATACAGCAACATGTGAGAACAATACAGCAATATATGATAAAAAGAAAATGTATCTTCATATTATAGAGGAAAGAGTGTTCACTTCATGTACGATACAATTTGTACATGTATAACAGCAAGAAAATAAAAGAAAGAATTACAACAACTATAAAATTAATTACAGAAAGTTAATGCTATGAATTGAGTGAAGAGAGCCAAAGTTGTCACTCTAGAGAAGCCAAATTATGTTGGAATTTGCCTATCTTTAATATATCTTTAATACTCCCCCTCAAGTTGGAGTGTGTATGTCAAGAACTCCCAACTTGTGAAGCGGACGGGATCCCCTACCCCAAAACGATGCCCCATCTCATGCCCCATACTCTAAATTCACGACACGTGTAAAATCTAATTAACATAACTAAATAATATGCCGTTAAGTTAATCTTGAAGATTTACACGTGTCGTGAATTTAGAGTATGGGGTATGAGATGGGGCATCGTTTTGGGATAGGGGATCCCGTCCGCTTGTGAAGGTGTGTCTGAAATGTCGCTTAACCCAAAGGTATCGTAAATATGTCTGCAATTTGCTTTCCCATTGAAACATAGGCTGTTTCAATCTCCTTTTTTTGAATTTGCTCTCGAACTATGTGACAATCTAGTTCAATATGTTTTGTTATTTCATGATATACGGGATTTGCAGCAATATGCATTGCAGCTTGATTGTCACAGTATAGCTTAGCGGGTTCTTCATGATCGATACGTAAATCTTGTAATAAATACCTCAACCAAGCAAGTTCACAAGTGATAGCAGCCATGGACCTGTATTTTGCTTCAGCAGATGACCTGGATACCGTCATTTGCTTCTTACTTTTCCAAGATAAAAGAGATTTACCAAGAAATATGAAATATCCACTGATAGATCATCGTGTAGTTGGACATCCAGCCCAATCCGCATCACAAAATCCAACTAATTTTAGTTGGTCATGTGAGGGGAAAAATAATCCTTACCCAGGCGCCCCTTTTAGATATCGAAGGAGACCATGCACTGCATTGAGATGTGGTATTCTTAGTTGTTGCATGAATTGACTAAGGATAGAAACATAATATGTAATCTCTGGTCTTGTTATAGTGAGATAAATCAACTTTCCAACAAGTTTGCGATAATAAGTTGGATATTTCAGAATTTCGCCATCAGTAGGGGCTAACTTCTAATTTTGCTCCATTGGGAATTTTGCGGGCTTTGCTCCAAGTAAGCCAGCATTTTCTAATATATCCAAAGTATATTTCCGTTGACAAATGGTGATTCCTGCTTTTAAACAAGCAACTTCGACCCCGAAGAAAATATTTCAAGGGTCCAAGGTCTTTAATTCGAAAACGCGTGCTCAAAAAGCTCTTGAGATCATTGATTGTTGTCTCGTCATTTCCTGTTATAATCATATCATCAACATAAAGTAATATTAGTGTGAAAGAGTTATTTTGTACGTTTGTAAATAGGAAATAATTTGCTTTTGATTGCTTGAAACCAATATCTTGGATGGCAGAAGAGAACTTTTGAAACCAACTTCGAAAGGCTTGTTTAAGACCGTATAGTGACTTATAGAGTCGACATACGAGATTCTTCCCCCGTCGATGCAAACCCGCTGGTGTATTCATATATACCTCCTCAGTGAGCTCTCCATAGAGGAAAGCATTTTGAACATCCATTTGGTGTAAAGTCCAATGACAGACAGCAACCACAGATAAGAGGCAACGGACAGTAATAAGTTTTGCAATAGGAGCAAATGTTTCTTTGTAATTGATGCCTTCTTGTTGAGTGAAGCCTTTCGCAACAAGGTGAGCTTTATAACGTTCAATACTCCCATCAGAATGGTATTTGATCTTAAAAATCCACTTACAATCAATAGGACGATGATCAAATGGAAGACGAACCATAGTCCATGTGTGATTATCTTCAAGAGCCCGAAGTTCAGCTTGTATTGCTTCGACCCATTTTGGATCATATCGAGCATGTTCATAGAAGCTAGTTCGATGAGATATATTATGTACAAACTTCTTATAAGTAGGTGAGAAATGAGAGTAAGAGACATCCTGTGAAGGGAGTGACGAGTACATGACATGGACGAAAAGACAATGTCTGGGTCAAGCAACGTAGCATGATTCACATGATAATCTTGGAGATAAAGTGGGGCTTTTGTGGGTCGAGAAGATCAACAAAGTACAAGTGTGGAAGTTTCTATAGAAGAGGGGATATTATCGGAACGAATTGGTTCAGGAATGAGTTGGTTTGTAGAGTTTATATTATCAAGAGGTACGAAATTAAGAGAATGATTGGGTTCGGATATTGTTTCAGGTGAGTGATCTGGGGTTTGGTAGAATGGGATGGGGTGGAAAAAACATCGTCACTATCAAGGGGAATAGGTAGAACGGGATAATCATTTTGATTTTCAACAGGCAATGAAGAAAAAGGAAATGTATGTTTATGGAAAATAATATCTCTTGAAGTAAAAAAATTCTTAGCAAGATTATAAACCCAATATCCTTTTTGCCCATCCGGATAGCCAACAAAACTACACCGATGAGCACGAACATCAAACTAGCTTGTGTGTAGGGGAAAGATTAGCAGCATAACATAAGCAACCAAAAACCCTTATATGAGAATTTTTTATGAAGTATTTCATATGGTGATTTTTGTGACAACAAAGGGGTCGGTAATCTATTAATTAAATAACAAGTTGTTTGTACACTTTCTCCCCAAAAATTTAATGGCAAATTAGCTTGAAAACGGAGAGCACGCCAAACATTTAAAAGGTGACGATGTTTGCGCTCTACAACCCCATTTTGTTGGGGTGTGTTAGTGCAAGAGTGCTAAAAAGTAATTCCATTTTCAAGAAAAAATTGTTTCATAGATAAAAATTCAGCCCCATTATCACTACGAAAGGTTTTAATAGTGCAACAAAATTGAGTTTTAACCCTAGCAAAAAAAAGATTTCAATATTGTTTGTGTTTCGGATTTAAAATTCATAAGGTAAATCCATGTAAATCGAGAGAAATCATCTACAATAGTCAAAAATAATGCACACCAAAATGAGAATTCACTCTATGAGGTCCCCAAATGTCGCAATGAATTAAATTGAAAGGTGCACAATAAGAAATAGAACTATTAGAAAAAGGTAAACGAGTTTGTTTGGTTGACGGACAAATATCGCAAACATTCTCATTGTCAAAAAAAAGTTGGAAATAGATTTAGCCAATGTTTGTTAGGGGATCGACAAGTGATGGGTGTCCAAGTCTTTGATGCCAGAGATTTCCAACACGGGTTATATTGTTATCAAGATGTGAATTTTGGCTTGTCGTAAGGTAGTACAACCCATTATATTGCTTGCCTAGGCCATTCGTCTTCTTCGTAACCATGTCCTGCACCACGCAAAAATCAAGGTAAAATGTGATTATACATTTTAAAGCTGATGTAAGTTTGCTTACTGATAACCAGTTAATACAAAATTTTGGAACATATAGCACTCCTTCAAGTGGCAGATCATTAGACAATTTCATAGACGTAATAGAGCCAATTTCAGCCTTTTTCACCATTAGGCAATTCCTCAAAACCAGAATGAGTATAAGATTTATCATATAATTAGACAATTTCATAGACGTAATAGAGCCAATTTCAGCCTTTTTCACCATTAGGCAATTCCTCAAAACCAGAATGAGTATAAGATTTATCATATAATGATGGGAAGTTAGTTATATGGTCAGTGGCGCCACTATCTAAAATCCAATAAATCTTAGAACTAGAATCAAGTTTAGTGGAATTATTAATGGGTATAGTAATAAATGTCGTATTAGCAAAGGATTGGTTACCATATTCTTTCCAGAGTAATGGCATCAACTGGTTGTATTCTTCAGTCATGAGTGTGATTGATTTAGAGTTTCCTCCCTTTGATAGTTCAGTTGAGTTAGCTTGAGTGTGGTTTGCTACCAACTTCTTTCCCTTTGGCTTTATATTTTTATCATGCAATTTGTGACCAATTGGAAAACCATGTAAATAGTAGCAATTATCAATAAGATGACCTTCTCTATTGCAATTACTACATTTAATTATGTGTTTTCCTGGATTGCCAGTAGTTTGTAACATCATAGGTTGTCGATTACTTTTTTTATTTTGTCGTATATGCTGTGAGTTGCTAAAATGCATGGCATGGTGACCAATATTTGTCTCTCGTCGAGAGGCAACTTCAGCTTGTCTCTCTTGTTGAAAAACCAAAGCATGTGCTTTTCGTGTGTCTGGAAGACGATTCATCATCAAAATTGAACTACGAACATTAGCGTAAGACTTGTTTAAATCCATAAGGAACTGCATAACTTTTTCTTTTTCTTCGTGATTGACAAGACCTTTTAATCTTCCACATGTGCTTGATAATGTTTCATGATACAAAACTAACTCATCCCAGAGAGCTTTCATTTTGGTGCAATAAGTAAAAATAGATTGCTGACCTTGGCAGTGTTCGACAATTTCTTATCGGATTTGATAAATGCTTGAATCGTTTCCTTGTGAGAATCTGTCTTTAGACCTCGGTGGGTGTTTCGGCATAAATAACGCTGCTTGCGATGTCTGTACGTATGAATTGAGTTTAAAATCTATGACAACACCATATCATTGCATCATCTCCAAGTGTCGTATTTCAAATCCGTAGGCGCAGGAGCTTCAATGGTTCCATCAATAAAACCAATTTTATTTTTCGCACTAAGGCTGATGCACATAGCCCGACTCCATTTTCCGTAGTTGTGACCTTCAAGTGGTTTGGAAATTAAAATCATTCCTAGATGATCAGAATGATGTAAAGAAAGAGGATCAGAAACTTCCATTGTTAGTGATAAATTGGTGGTTTCTGTCATGATAATGATCGGAAGACATTAAACTGGAGTCACCAGAAATGGTGCTCTGATACCATGATAAAAAGAAAATGTATCTTCATATTATAGAGGAAAGGGTGTTCACTTCATGTATAATACAATCTGTACATATATAACAACAAGAAAATAAAAGAAAGAATTACAACAGCTATAAAATTAATTGCAGAAATTAATGCTATGAATTGGGTAAAGAGAGCCAAAGTTGTCATTCTAGAGAAGCCAAATTATATTGAAATTTGCCTATTTTTAATATATCTTTAATAATATATATATATATATATATATATATATATATATATATATCATGTAGAGAAAAAGAAAAACTAGATCATCATTTATATCATGAAAAAGGAGCCTATAAATACCGGTTTCATTTTTTTTCGATTTAATCGTGTTTTTTTAACCGAAAAACTGGTTTTTTTTTTTTTAACTTAAATTTCTTCGGTTTTTATTTTATTTTATTGAACACTCCTATCATCATCAGGTCCAGGTATCCTTTGCGAATTGGTTAAATTTTAATTATATACAAAATTTGTTAATCTACGTCATGATCCATTTAGATTTAACTATTACATCATAAATATATTTAAGAAAACAATTGATGGCTTGGACCCCATAATAAAGCAATTATTCCGTAAAATTTTACATGAATAAACCTAGAAAATATTTAAAAGAATGGGGTCGGTGTGGCCAAAGTTTAATAAGTTAGAATGAAGAATGAGTTATGGGCCTTTGAATTGCAAGCTAGGACAAAAACCTTTTGGACTTATCTAACTAAAACTTTTCGAAACTCAAGTCTGGTTGAACGAAGAGAAAAACATTGAATATTAGAATCGAGAAAATAAATAACATGAATGAAGCATTTGTTGTTGGGATTAGAATGGTAATCGGGCGAGTTTGGACGAATTTGTCAAAAATCAAGTTCGTCCCACCAACAATTTTGTGCCCTCAGGAATTGCACAAGCCTCATCCCAAGAGGTGAGGCATTTCTTTTTTTTTTTTAGGTTTGTTTTAATAATACATATATCATCACCCACGTACGCACACCTATTAGGATTAAAATCCTAACATTACACTCAAGGTCACATAAACGAGTTCGTGTGTGAGTTCGTAAGTGAGCATGTAAAAATTATAAAAAAAATAAGTACGAAAGTGCCTTCAAACGTCTAAAGAAATTATTCTATATAATACTAAATTATATATATTTAATACAAAACACATTGGAAAAGAGGAGTATAAGCGAAATAATTTTGTTAAATGCTACAGTTGAGTTACAACATTGATAATTTAACGGAATTGACTAAATTTGTCAATTTTTCTTACAACTTAATTTCTTTCATACGAATGTATAATTTATATACAAAAGTCAGTCGCATAAGTACCCTTAAAAACAATTATCTTATTGTTCTCATATACATTTTCTTACTATATAACAGTTAAAATTATTAGATACTAGCTAATTACATAAGTAAAAGTTTATTTATACAGCATTTAATTAGGATCTGCATTAGTATTTCGAAGAAGCTAAATCAGAAAAGTGGTTGGAAGAGTTTTATTCATCAAGTGAATATCAAACTTTTAGTATTTTTGTTAATATTATGTCCAAAATATAAGTGCGTAACTAGTAAAATTTAATAAGAGAATTAAGAAATCTGAAGTCATCTTGAAACGAGAACTGAGTACTCAATTTGCTAGTTCGAGCACTAAGTGTGAGATCGGTAAGAGTGATAGAAAAACTATGTAACCTAGATTACGGTCTCCACGCCTTTAAAACAGAGTACATGGCCATTAGGCCAGAGGCCTTGGACACCAAGAGGTGAGACTTGTTGGATTTGTTAAACATATTTTATAAATTAAAAAATATTCAATCTATTCTGTACTCACTACTACTAAAAAAAATAGAAATGAAATGTTTTATTTCCTTCATATTATACGTATATACACCGATCTTATACATGAATATATACAATGTGTCTAAAACTTATAAATACCAATTTCTCCTTTTTTTTTAATGAATTAATGAAATGCTATCTTCAAAATATATATAAAGTTTAGCAACCAAATTGTGCCTTCATCAACAAAAAATAAATAATTTTTTAGACAATATGTTATTTGTTGCCAATTATACAAAATTTGCAATGAAATTAATGATGTGTGCCCATATACAAATGTATAGGCAACGAAATTGTACTTTCCTTGTAATGAACATTTAGTGACGAGAATTAATCTACAAAGCTGGCAATGAAAATCTTTTGTTGTTAATAGATTTGACTATAAAAAATTATATTTTTACAATAAAAATTTTTATTTGTAAAATTGATATTTCTTGTAGTGATTTGATGAATACTTAAAATTAATATATGCATTCATATCGCTGAATATTGATTGGATTCAGATATTTTGAATTCGATTTTTTTAAGAAATTAAATTATAAATATTTGAGCATCCTTTTCAATTATGAATATTTAAATATTAGATTCAATTATGACTCTATCCGATTACGAATATCCAAGTATTATATTCAATTGCAGACAATTGATATTCAACTGTAATTAATCATATATTCGAATTTATGTGTATAATTTATCACATACTTTTTATTTATGATTTTTATTTACTTATGAAAACTTTTATATACACACACACACACACATAAATATCATACATTTTTATTAATAATATCTAAAGTTCATATATTCTTATTTTTATATCTTTGTAAGTTCTGTAGATACGATGTCCATAAGAAGTTCCTTCTCATCTACATTATTTAAAATAACATTTTATTACTGTCATTCAATAGTAATATATCAAATTTATTATGATTACTTTTGAAAACTTTTATATCTGTATACACACATATATATCAACTCCCTCGCTCGCTCTCTCTCTCTCTCTCTCTCTCTCTCTCTCTCTCTCTATGTGGAACATTTTGAATAAAAAATTAGTAAAAATCCTCAAATTATTTGACAATTCAGCGTCGATTAAGAAAAAAAATCAACCGGTTTGCGTGCCACGTGAGCTCCAAAGGCCAAAGTAGTCCAAAATTGGATTGAAATTTTTGGAAGGTAAAGAACTAAAATTAAAAAATATAAATATAAAGAACAAAAATTCAAGCACTCCAAATTTAAAAGCGAGTTTTTGTAAACATCCCTATTTAGAATATAATTCTTAAAAAGCTATTGAGCACGCACAACATGAATTTTACAAAAGCATATCAATATATACATAAACTAAACTTTGAAAGAAAACAGGTAAAACTTTAGCATACATGTAAATTATTTTTTTCAAATATTATTTATTAGATATGATAAATATATACATCTATACTATAGATAATCGATTATTAAAATGAATATGTATTTCAATGAATATCAAACAGATCATCAAACACGTAATTACTATATTTATATCAATTTATATTTAAGATATTTATAATCAAATAAAGATAACATCCACTTTAAATGAATATAGATAATTTTAGTACGTATAAAAGAATACGAATAGGTGAGAACATTAGTTGGATTTCCAGACATCCATTCACAACCCTAGGTGGGGGTAAAAATGGTAATGGGGAGGGTTTATCAAAATTCAAGATCCGCCCTATCAGAATTGCTATGGATTAGGATTTGCCTCCAAGGATTCCGTTGGACCTGCTTTATAATTTTGAAATAGGGATAATTACATATATTTCTTCTAAGTTTAAATGAGTTTACAAATAACTCTATCTTGTTCAAACATCATCAACATCTCTTAACATTTGTCATCGATTAACAAAAAATTTCAATTTGACAATAACTTTCAAAATTATCAATAATTTTTCCGCATCATAGTAGTTACCTAAGATGCAATTCGTCAAACCCGACAAAACCCCGGGATATATTTTGTATTTCCACCAACTTTCGCAAAATAATTTTATTTTATATATACCACAATAATCACTACCAAGCATCACCATAAAATTCAACACCTTTTGCAAAGTAATTTTATTTTATACCATAATAACAACTATCAAGCATCATCATATAATTCGACACAACCATTATTTATTTATTTTTTTTCAAAATTAACTTCATATATAACTTTTACATTTTAAACTTGTTAAAACCATACAAATTTCATTTCAAAAAGTCTTTAAAAACACAACAAATACAATTTGCAATTACGTTCCGCCTTAATGAATGATGAATTTTGTTAAACTTACACTTACCTTAGGGGGTATATGTAATTTTTAAAATAAGAGGAGATTATTTGTAATTTCACCTAAATTTAGAGAATATGTATGTAATTGTCCCTTTAAATTATTCAATAGATAGATAGACTTTCTCAAGTAAGAAATTAATGTATTACCCTGTAAATCAATTCATTCTTCCCCATTTCAAATAATATAAGAATAAGACCAACACAAATATATGTACCGAATAAAACAAAGCACAATAGTACATTTTTTGTTTTACACTCAACCTAATACAAAGCTTCATCTAGAAGAAGAAAAAGGAAGAACAAGCACCAAAATTCATATCAAGAGTCGTATATATAGGCCGCCGGGGCTGCCATCTTTAACACCATCATATATCAAATCAAACTGATTCTATGTTATCACTACAATCAGAAGAGGTAATACTACTTAGTCGCTCCACAAACGAGGATTCGAATTCTTATACATTGTCATCAATTTGAGGCGATATCGATGAGTCTTTACGACCAAGTCTCAGCCCATCAAGTTCCATGGCCACTTCTCTCATACTTGGTCTATCCTCGCCTCTCACATTTAAGCACCTCTTCGCGAGCTTAGCAACTTCTATTATCTGTTCCTTATTTTCCTCGCACACTATATTCTCTTCAAGAATTTCAAACAAGCAGTCTCGCCTCATAATATGAAGAAAAAAGTAGACCGAATTCATCTCCTCTTCTGGCCTATCATTGCATAATGCCTTTCTCCCTGTTAGTAGCTCCACAAGAACTACTCCAAAGCTATAAACATCACTTTTCTCGGTCAATTGGTTAGTTTGGATGTACTCGGGATCTAAGTAACCAAGGGTTCCTTGCACTATAGTAGATAGTTGCGTTTGATCCATAAGAACCAGTCTCGAAACTCCAAAGTCAGACACTTTAGATGTGAAAGTGTGGTCTAAAAGAATGTTTGCGGACTTGATATCTCTATGAATGATTGGTGTTGAAGCCGCAGAATGCAAGTATGAGAGCGCCCCAGCAATTTCTGTAGCTATTTTTAAACGTCTATCCCAATTAAGAAAACACGCCTTCACCTTGTTATGTATATTGTCGTAAAGGCTGCCGTTGCCAATGAATTCATAAACAAGCAAGGGCACTTGTGTTTCTAAGCAACAGCCAAGGAGCCTCACTACATTCCTGTGGTTTATTTGGGAAAGGATAATCACCTCATTGATGAATTGCCCGATTTGTTTGGGATCAACTTCTTTGGATTTTTTTATGGCAACAATTTTGTTGTCGTTTAAGAAGCCTTTGTATACAATACCATAGCCTCCTCGGCCAACTATCATGCTTTCGTGGAAGTTATTCGTCGCCTTTTTGAGCTCTGATGAAGTGAAAATTTTCACCGTACGTTGGGATCTTTCCCTTTTGGTGAGTTTTTCTTGCAGCAACATGCCACCATTCTAAAAGAAGAATGTTTGCTTCATCCTGATTAACCTTCTCCTCCTGAGTGCAAAGTACGTCCAACAGGCTGCAATTATTAAAGCTATGACACCTAGTGAAATGCCTGTTTCCAAATTCCAAACACAAATTAAACATAAGTTTTGTTATTGTTGTTGACCATGTAAAACTGACTTTGCTATAAATATTATTAATCTCACTTACACTACAAGAAAACAGAAAGAAAAAATGAAAACATATATGTCAAGTGACAACCTAAAAGTCGTCATCAATTATTGGTCCTTCCACAAAACTGATTTTCAAACTATCAATAATGACAGAAACCGCATAGGATCCTCTATTGAAAAATTATATTTTATTTTCTATTGCATAATTTACAGTACCAAATTTGGCCACTTAATCATTAAAATGCTGGCCATGGCTAAAAGTGATTTTTCTAGTAGTGACGGCGGGATACGGTGGTTAGATCTAGAGACGACTGGAGGGGGAGGCGGCAGTGTTGGGCTTGAATGGTAAAGGAGAAAGGGTAGGGTGTGAGAAGAGGGTGGGGGCTTTGAATGTTGATGAAGGAGTAGCAGAAATAGAAAAAGAAAAATAATGAAAAAGAACGAGGAAGAGGAGAAAAAATGAGGTAGGTTTAGGGCCATGGGGTGGGGTGGGGGGGGGGGGTTTAAAAGTTGAAGAAAAAAATAGCCTGAATTTTTTTCAAAAAAAAAAAATGAAACAAAGAATTTTTTTTATTATTAAAATTTGTTTGTCAAATAAATAAAATTAATAATATAATATTTATGTATATATTTTTAAATAACAAATAAAATTCAAAATAAAAAATTAATAATGTATATAATTTTAATTTTTTTAATGAAGTGTAAATAATTAAATTAGAAAAGTTAGTAATTTTATTTTTAATATTTTTTATAATTATATATTTTTTTAAAAAAATAATATAATTTAGGTTATTTTATAATTTCATCAAATCAAAGGGGTCTATTTGTAATTTTAGTTAGAAAAGATAGTACTTTGAAATTCAAAAGTGATGGGATAAATTAGTCAAAATATTTTTCTTAGCTAGGAGATAAGGGCATTTGAGTATCATTAACGCTACAATAGTGGTCAAAAAGATTGAAAAAAATATGAACCAACGTAGTGGGAGCGCAAGAAAATCAGTTTGGATCCTCTATTGTATAATCGTGCTATATTTTTTATTACATTCATCAATACGTGTCACGTGTATTGGTGAGCAATTAAGATAAGGAAAGAGGAAAATTAATGATATGAAAAATTAAAAAATATAAAGATTTTCTTTCCTTATTTCAACCACTCACCAGTACACATAGCGTGCATGTATTAGTTTAATAAAAGATGTAGCACGATCATGCAATAAAGAATCCGAACTTGCGTGGAGATACAACATCATCAGGAATGAACAGAATATGGGTTTTTCAACAACATAAATAATATAAGGTTGTTTTCGCATATATTCTTTACTGTAGGAGGTGTTTAGCGATTTCGCTAAAATATAGGGGGAGTCTTACGGAATTTAACGTATTTTTTCGTTCACATTCTTTCCCTTCACTCTTTTACCATGTTATTTTTACTCAATAAATTCGTCACAACTTGATAACTACAAACTTCATGCAATTAGAAAATTGTATTTCCAAAACCATATAGAACTAGTATTTGTGTGGCACAAAAGGGGTAGGCTGCACGCATATGTACTAACCTGCAACAAGTTTGAGTTCAAATGATTTATCACGAAAGCAGCCACGCCCATCTCTTCTCCCATCGCCACCGTACCCTTTGCGGCAGGAACACTTATAACTCCCCTTTGTGTTCTCACACCTTTTGGGTTCTACGCAATTGTTGAAACTTGCATTTTTACATTCATTAATATCTGCAAAACAAGGGGGTGTATAAATATATATATATACATGAACCAAACAGCACTAGATCGATGCACGTTTTCGTGATTTTGTTGTAGCCATGCCTAGCAAACACACACACACACACTCGAATTACCTCGACAACCATTGAGGAGAAAAGGATTTCCGTCATAACCTTTCTCACAAAAGCAACGATAACCCAACCCACCGTTGGGATTAACGTCTTCACACCTCGAATTACTGCTCTTACAAGCATAATTGTTCGAATTCTTCAGAGCCTCGGGGCAACTCTCGTTCCCAACAGCCCAATCAACCAACATAGGAAGCTTCCTTGCATACTTCAAGTTGGTAAGGTTTGCGCGGGAGAACTTGAACTTACTCTCCTCGACGACAAAACCATAGGTGCAATTATTCAAGCGGTTCACATAAGTAAAATTATCGTAGCTATACGTTGCCACCTTGAGATACGTCAACTTCGTAGGAATGGTCGTCTGGCAGCAGCCTATCCCCGTGCACGACCCGTCCACATCATCCACCGAATTGCACGTGGCTGTGCACCCCGTTGTGTAGTTATGTTTAACAGGCCGCGATAACCGCCTCCCAGAGACGGAGCCGTAGCTGTCGCAGCCCACGACCGTGAACTTGTTGGCTATGTTGTTGACCGTGTAGTGCCAGGGCGGCAGCCTTATTTGGGCTCGGTCCACCCAAGTTCGGTGCCGTCGCCAGCATATCAATCACGGGATATGCGTTGCAGGACTCGGAGCTGTCCGTCGGGTAATATGTCGGAGGTTTCTATGGTGCTATTTCTTAGAAATGCTCTGGTTTGGTTACAAGTTATGGTGAAATATTCGTTGAGGTAACATGATGAGTCGTCTGTGATCAAGCCGAAAGGGTATGGGATTGAAATGCTTTCACAGTGATTGGTGCAGTGGGGCATTGATATATTTGGGAAATCCCGTTTTGCTGATGTTTTTGAGGCACAAATGATCAACAACAATATTGTTCTTAATAACAACACGAGAACATGATTAAGTGATCTCATGATTCTTGGGGTTACTACTTGCTATATTTTCTTGGAGTTATAAATTGATGTATGTGTGTGCTGAAGTATATATAGAATGTTTGTTAATAAAATATAAGTGTGAAGATCAGTCACATTTTGCACAAGACAATAGTTAATTGCTGTCAAATGATGACCAAGTAAAATTGTTTATTTGCAAAGGTGAAAATTGGAAACTTCTTTGGAAGCTAGATCAATGATCCAATTGCTATTTATACGTTTTTTTTCCTCGACGAGTGGCCGGAAAGCAACTTTGGGCTTTATTTTACGTTTGTTTGCTTTCATGATGTTTGCTTCTTTAGTGGCCTTTTTGAGTGATGCTCTCCAGCTTTGTGGAGCAACTTTTGCTTTACTTTTGAGTCACATTCAGAAATTCTCCAAACTATTTGGCAGCGATGTTCTAAATACTTAATTAGTGTTACCAGATTGGCTCCTATTCAAACCTAATACTATTGAGATTTTAAGTTTGTATTCTTTTGTCATCTCTCTTTTCCTCTTCTTCCTTATTTGGGTGAATGTGTATGCGTATATAATATTTCGATTGACATTTATAGGATGTCCCAAATCGATTGTATAAAAAAATAAAAAACCTTTGCTTCTATGATATGGTTTTCATAATATTTACCCCGTTGTATTCTATATCCGAAAATTCACTTAATCACTTGAAATTGACTAGCTAGACGAAATACTTATACCCTTTAAATTTAACCAGTGTCCAACAATTCATTATAATATACACACATATAGGGTTAATTATATTAAAAATTCCTTCGAAATTGTCAAATTATCAATCACCCTCCCCGACTTTCAGAACTACACAAACTTTTCTATAAGTTTGACCATTTAACAAATGTTACCTTAACTTATGTTAGGGTTTTATATAGTTTTGGAGGAAAAGGTCATCTAAACACTTCGTCTATCCGAAACTAGGATTGTAAATGAGTCGAGCTCGATGACACGCTCGAGTTCGAATTAAGAATAAGAAAAAAGCTCGAGCTCTGCTCATTGAGTCATTCAAAAGTCAAGCTCAAGCTTGAGCGGCCCGAGCTCATTTTAATCAATATATTTTTTAATAAAGTATATTAATAATAAAATGTTATTATTATTTTGAGTTAAATCCATTTTTAGTCCCATAGGAAATCGTCAATTTCACATTTAGTCCCATAGGATACGTTTTCTCACATTTAGTCCCATAGGAGTAGTTTTTACGCCACATTTAGTCCCACCGGCGGATTTTTTTGCAATTAAATTATGAAATTGGGTGATGTGTCCGATTACCAAATCTATGTGGCATTTTCTTCAGTGTATTGAATATGTGGCATATGACTTGGCATGATGAGTGTATAATAAAAATTAAAAATAAATAAAATACTTATTTAAAATATAAATATAAATATAAATTAGTTAATATAATTATACTAAATAATATAAAAAAATAGACAATATATAATAAAAAAATAAATATTCAAAAAAAATATAACAATTTCACACACACACACACACAAGAACACACGCACACACACGCCTACACACACACACACACACACACACACAAGAACACAAGAACACAAGCCCACACACAATTTCACACACACCTGCACACACACACCTACACATACACACAAAAGAACTCACGCACGCACACACACACACACACACGCACACACACACGCACCTGCGCGCACACACATACACACACAATTCAAATATGAAAAAAACAAAGAAAAAATCAGATCTAAAAAGGGGGTTGGGTGGGGGAGGGTGAGGGAGGAAGAAGAAGATGGTGGGTGGGGATGAGAAGAAAGGGGAAAAAAAATGTAAGGTCTGGATCTAGAAGAAAATGGCGACGACATCGGTCGTGGCGGCTGGAACAAGGAGATGGCGGGGGCGACGACTCCGACGGTGGCGACGGCGATGGTGGCGGCCCCTGTGGCGAGGAGAACATGGTGAGGGGAGAGGAGTCAAGTGTGTGTGTGTGTGTGTGTGTGTGTTCTTGTGTGTGTGTGTGTGTGTGTGCTGGTGTGTGTGTTTGTGTGTGTTCTGGTGTATGTGTTTGTGCGTGTGTTCTTGTTTGTGTGTGTTCTGGTGTATGTGTTTGTGTGTGTGTGCAGGTGTGTGTGTTCGTGTGTGTTCTGGTGTGTGTGTTTGTGTGTGTGTTCTTGTTTGTGTGTGTTTTGGTGTATGTGTTTGTGTGTGTGTGCTGGTGTGTGTGTTCGTGTGTGTTCTGGTGTGTGTGTTTGTGTGTGTGTTCTTGTTTGTGTGTGTTTTGGTGTATGTGTTTGTGTGTGCAGGTGTGTGTGTGTTTGTGTGTGTTCTGGTGTGTGTGTGTGTGTGTGCAGATGTGTGTGTTTGTGTGTGTTCTGGTGTGTGTGTTATAATTATTTTCAATTTTTTATATATTATATTTGAGTTTAAATTTTTATAATATGTATTTTTTTTATGCAATTTTTATATTATTTAATTTTTTTTATATTTTTTTAATTATATTTTATATTTTAAATGAATTAAGTGTTTTGTTATTGTCATGTCATGTACCACATATGCAAAAAAAATATTGAAAAATGCCATCTCAGCGTTTTTTTTCTTATGTCAGCAACGATTAATGCCACATGGGCTGTTTTGCCGGACACATCAGCAATTTTAAAAATTATAAATTAAAAAAGCCGCCGGTGGGACTAAATGTGGCGTAAAAACTACTCCTATGGGACTAAATGTGAGAAAACGTATCCTATGGGACTAAATGTGAAATTGACGATTTCCTATGAGACTAAAAATGGATTTAACTCTATTATTTTTGATGTATTACTTAAATATTTAAATCATTAAATCATAGAAAATATTAAATATTTTTATACAAATTGATTATTAACATTATACTATTTTTTATTATATGTTTTAAAACTATGAAATAATAAAAACAACAAAGTTCACCAATTGGCTCATAAGCTTTCAAACCATTACACGTGAGCTTGAGATTGGCTCATCAACGAGCTTGAGCTAGCTAAGCTCAAGTCGAGCTAGCTATACTCGTCTCGTACCTCTATCCAAACCTTAGTTTGAAAGGATTATTAATATAAGAGATGGAATTTTTAGAGGGGCTCTTAGTGAAAGAAAATTGAGGATTTCCTTTTTTTTCTTTTTTTTGCTTTGGACACAGGAATTAGAAAAAAGAACATTTTTTTTCAATGAGCTGAAAGGCAATTTGTATTTACAAAAGATAGAGCTTATATGTTTTTTTTTAAATGTTTTTTAGTTGGGGGTAATTTAGACTCCTTGTATTTCTCGATTTGTGTATTCCAATTCTGCAGATTCGAACAATTTAACTATGGAAATTAACCTATAGGGAGGATTTGATAATTTGACTATCTTGAAGGGGGAATTGTAGTGCAATTAACCTTATACACATAGTTTTGTCACTAAAAACAAACACCCCTTCCCGGCAAAATACAGCACTGAAAATTACTGACGAACTTCCAATGAAATATTTTGTTGGCGTCTTTAATAAAATAGAAAGACATTTTTTTTTAATATTTCAATAGGAACTCTACTCCAAATTCAAAATAAATATATAAATTATAGATTTTTCATTTTCCAGTAGAATTTATGGAGAAAGGTCAGCCAGAAATCTATAAATGAAAAAATAATTTAAATTTTTGGAGGATTTTTTTGCAAAAATTACTTTAGAAATTCAAAAAACAAATAAAAGAATAATAATTTTTTTTATTTTTCAGGTGGAATTTATGTGGAAAAGTTTGGGAATTCAAAACTAAAGAAATAATTTGTAAGTTTTTGGTAGAAATTTTCATGAAAATTTTGCCTGAAATTCAAAAAAAATAAAAAGTATTTCGAAAATTGAATTTTCAGTGGATTTCCCATAGAAAATTCCGCCCAAAATTCAAAATTGAAGAATTAAAAAATATTTTTTTCATTCTAGTTGAAATATCACCAAAACTATAAAAATAAATTTGAATTTTCCACTTATTCCTTCTTTTCATTATATTCTTCCTTTCCATTCTCTTTTATCTTTCATATGTTGAAAACTTTAATAAATAAGGATTCAAACATAATAATCCATAACACAAAATATAAAACACAATTTCTATAAATCAATTATTCACAGAACCACTAGTAAATAATCAAATAATGTTTTACTAGGAATCATTAACCTTGATCCGTTAGAGATGCGGAAAAAAAGTGGAGCCTAGGGTTAGTGATCTTCTAAGTCAAAAAAAGCGTTGACACTATTCGGTTGTCTTTGAAATGGGGCCAAAAGAAGAAAAATCGTAAGGATTCTGGCTTGAGAACCATACCCTAATATGTTTAATGTCAAAACACTTTAATTATTGGTCAATCGAACATAATTAAAGTGTAATTGAATTCTACACATATTAAAGGCCCCATACTCAGTCTGATATTTCTACTAGTCCATTAAACTTAATTTATTAATGGATCATATAATTGGGCTTAATTTCTTAATGGATCACATAATTGGGCTATTTTAATAGATAGCACACTATGTCCATTAAACTTAATTTCTTAATGGATCATATAATTGGGCTTAATTTCTTAATGGATCACATAATTGGACTTAATTTCTTAATGGATCACATAATTGGGCTATTTTAATGGGATAACACACTATGTACAATATCATTAATATGTGAGACCACTAAAACAGAAAAAATTCCAATAATCTTCCACTTGGTCCCCATATATTTCCAAAAAATTGTACATAGCCAAAACCTTAGTGGCTCAAACTTTATGCGATCTCAACTTCGAAATATCCCAAAATAATTTGGTCTATCAATTGTGCTAATATAGGATCAAAGTAGCTTTCGTCACATAACTTGTGACTAAACCGAATAGTGGTCACAATACCAGCAAAATTAATGACATAGATCAAGTATGGATGTGTAGCAAGGAAATTACATGTAATGTGATCTCAACCATGTCTATTTTCAACTGGTCCTACCTTATAACTCAAATAGTCCTTTAACAATTTTCGATACTTTATGCAAAACTGCAGTGGAAAGCCAATATTCTTATTTTAAAGTATTCAATCAATTACGAAGCCTTATTCTATACAGGACATAACCATAAAACATGTAAAAGAGCATGAAATCAAGTAGCAGATGCCCACTAATATGGCATACCATAGATCCTTATGATGCCCACATAAGCCACATGATCATGAAATACTTTAAGTGGCTATTCCTTAGTGGGTCTTAAACAATTGAATTGGTACTAATATGCTCTATTGACAAATGAATTCTCTGAACTTGTTTATTTATAACTAGAAACTTAATGTCTACATATTAAACTTTTCCAAAATCTAGTTGTTTTTTGAATATAGTTTAGAGGTCTTAGTATCACAAATGATCCTTTGTGGTGTCAATATCATTGATCACTTGCAATCTAATGATAAAAACCTAAGCTATATTCTTTAATTGGATGTCTCATACCAGATCATGCATTCAACCTTCATAGTAAAGGAAGTTATTAGTGTTTTAACACTTTTCCAAAATAGCTCCTCCAACTATGGTGAACACATAATGTAATGTGGATCTCTTTCCATTTGGGCATTCGATAAAAGACTGAATCAAAATACCACACAATCCTTAAGTGATTTTATTTTCGATAAGTGAACATATATTTTTAATTCTTTATAGATACATCATTACCCGCCACTTCAATGATCCACCTTTGGATTATTAATGTCTCTGCCTAACTTTATCACCCGTTACCATATGGGTGTCCCCTGGTGCACAATTTTGCATGACAAAATAGCTAAGCACCTTATTAATATGGGTCTTTTGCGTCTAAGTATACCTTCATGCAATAGGCCTATATTATTACTTACCAATAGATTATCATCCACATACAACACTAGGAGAGTAAATTTGCTCCTACTAACCTTGGGATATATTTGATGATTAAGAATAGTTTCCTTAAACCAACAGAGGTCATCAACCCATCAAATTTTCGGTACCATTGATTGAACACCTACTTTGAATCATGTATGGACCTCTTCAATTTACATATAAGTGCTTTGAGTCTTTGGACTCAAAGTACTCCGGATGCACCATGTATATTTTTTATTCAATGTCTCCATTAAAACATTGTCCTTATGTCCACTTGATGCAACTCCAAATCATAATGAGCCACACGTGCCATAACAATTTTAAAAGAGTCCTTCGTCTAAACCGGTGAGAAAGTCTCTTTAAAATCTATGCCTTCCTTCTAAGTAAATCCATTAGCATGCTTTTATATCTTTTGATGTTACCATTTGAATTATGTTTGGTTTTAAAATCATATTTGTAACCAAAAGATTTCATCCCTTAGGGTAATTCGACAAAATCCTAAACGCCATTGCCCCTCATGAATTTCATTTCATTGTTCATGGCTTTGATCCATGCATCAAAATTCAAACATGATTTGATTTGACTAAAAGATGTAGGAATGTAGGAACATCTTGTAATCCCATATCAAATTCATGTTCATGGAGATAAACGATGTAGTCTTCCGAAATCATTTTTCTCCTTTATCTTACGGATCTCCATATTGGCACTTTAGGTTTGAGGTTGTGGGGGTTCATTAACTTCAACAGATGATAATTCCCTACTTAATTAGTAGGTGTTTCGAATGTAGTTGTGTTTTATGGAACATCCTAATTCACAAGCTAAAGAGTATTAGGATAAACTATCCAATCTCTTTCAGCTGTAATTGTAGTGAAAATGCCAACACATTCCTCTTCAAATATAACCTTATTATTTTGATCTTTCCCACTATAACCAGCATCCTCAACTTACTTGGTATTTTCTATTTCAAAAAAGGACATGTGTGAGGGATCATAGGACTTAAAGTCCCTCCATTTTTTAGTACCCTACAAAGTAGTAACTATTGATCTTGAGTCCAATTTTATTCTTACTTAGGCCTATGAGGCCTAGCCTTAGTTGGACATCCACAAACAAACAAATGCTTAATACTAGACTTTTTGCCCGTCCACAACCTACATGTAGTTTTAGCTATTGTTTTGCTTGGAACTCGTCTTAATATGTATTTACCTGCATACTTTGGTGTCGTACATAAAAAGTGGTTCCAAAGACTATGACTATTCAGTAATCAAGTGCAAATAACCATATAGAAGTAACAAACAATAAAGTTGGTAGCAGTTGTTATCCATTCCATAATGCAACGGGAATGGTTTACGTACAAAGGTCTATATGTATCAACTTTAAAGATTATTTGCTCCTATTTGCACTTCCTTATATTTGTTTGTTTTTTCTTTATACATTCTATAAAAAAAATGTCAAGTCTGTAAGAATAAAAAAATCAAGAATTCTTTCTAATATAAGAAAACTTATTCTCCATTAAGAGAAATTACATAATTGCTTATGTTATCACAAAAATGAATTCTCATTATCCAAATTGGTTTTAGTACCAAAGTTACTTTTAAAGGTGCCTCTTATTTTCGTTAAATCTATTAGTGTTCAATATTCACAACATAATAAACTAGAATACAAGTTCATCAATATTTAAATTTAGAAAAATACTGAAAATTTTATTTCCAAAAGGACAAGTGGGTCTGGATTTGTCCATATAGGAATGGAAATTAAATTTCTTCTCAATGATGGCATAGCCAAAACTTTTCTCAAAATTTAAGTATAAACTAGTATTCAATAGATAATTGTGGACTCCAACTGCATTTAAGGAATATTTATTGCTATTTCCTAACCGATGTGTATTTCATCACCAATTGCCACTAGACGCCTTAATCAATCCTGAATTATGACACTAATGTGCATGGTTGGTCCCTTATTCATCCACTAAGTGTCAACAAGAACTAAAGTCAAATTTATAGAACAAACTAAATTGAGACATCAATATTCTTGGTACGCGAAATGACTTATTTGGGGCATTCTTTCTTTCTATGACCAACTTTCTAGCGAAAGTAACAAGTAATTATCAAATTGTATTTCTTTTGCACTTTATATTGGAATGTCCCTAGTCCTAAAGTTTCTTTAACCTGGTTCCTTATTTCCATTTTTTAATGGCAGTAGTTTTTAGAGAAATTATTATCAAATTACTACTTCATCCATTTTCTTGATTAAAACTAGGTCTAGAAGAATTTTTTTCAATATTCAAGCTTTAAGGACCTTTATTTTATTACAAGATTTGACTATTCTTTGATGTATTCTTTATATTTTCTTTCCATTTATACCGCATTGAAACGAGATTTCTAAAAACAATGCCCGTTTCGATCTTTTCACTATAACGAATTGATTTTCTATTTGCTTTTGGAAACTTTGGTATTTTCTTTCTCAAAACATACAACCCATTATGGATGCTAGGATTTATGAGTTGCATGTATGCTAGAATAATGTAATATGATTGATCCTACTTCTCGTATGCGGCTCTCTATCAATAGTACTAATACTAATGATTAGATCCGCAGGACAGTCAAATCCTAATGTATAGTCTGAGTCCATACAACCAAGCACATTCATAAAGTCCTCTTTCTATTTCTGAAGGTGTATGCTATTAAGCACACAGGGATGTTATTTATAATGGTACATATTAAAGACACTATAAAAAGAAAATTACATATGTTCAAGAATAAATTAACCATGTAAAAGCATGAATATGTACGAATAATAAATATATCAAACACATTACATTCAAGTGGGCTCATCTCAAGATACCTAGCACAATATTGTTATTTAGTTTTTGGACAAAAATAACAACTTGTGAGGGATACTTTTGTCCATACTGCATGAATATAGATGGCCTCAAGATACCTCATACAACATTGTTACTTAGTCTTTGGATAGAAATAATAATTGGTAAATGATATCTCATAGTTCATAAATATTTTATAATTGAAAAACGGCATAACAATATGCCTTTCTTTGGATTGAAAAATTGCCAACATGTTAGCCAAAATAATTCTAACATTCATAACTATCTTTTGTCTGGTCAAAATAATCTTCCTCTGGGCCAAGTATCTTACATGGGCAAAATAACATAAAAAAACGCATATCCATGAATTAAACCATTTGGCCAAAATAATCTTCGTTTGGGCCAATTATTTTGCTTAGATGAAAATAATACGACAACTTACATATTCATGAATATCAACCATCAGGCTAAAATAACCTTCCCTTAGGTTGATTATTTCACATAGATGAAAGAGTATAAATAATATATTCATGAATATTAACCATCTGGCCAAACTAATCTTTCCTTGGGTCGATTATTTTGCATTGATGAAAACATGCTTATTTTTCTAAAATAGATAAATTTTACCCAAATAGAGGTTGCTTTGGCAACATATTGGTTCAATGTTAACAATTCAGAAAATAGACACAATATAATCAAATTTGAGGACCATTGCAAGATGATCACCCAAAATATAAACATGCTATAATAATAAAATATAGCAACAATAAGCACAAAATTGCATTGCGGATAGATGGTAAGGTACCTCAACAGCAATCTATAGTTTGGAGTTCGCATTTGGCTCGAATCCAAATACGGTTGTCAAACGGGAGCAAAATTCCAAAGCAATGCAATGGCATGCTGCACTTTTGCCCTGTCGCACACCCGGTTCAAGTCCTGTCCATAGCGCCTTTTTTTCCCGTCTTCCCCTTTTTTTTCTTTAATTTGCTTTTACTTGATCCATTAAACAGGAGGCATAAAATAGCTTACTAGAGTAGCCCAATGGCTAAGCTTGGCCAACCTATGCTAGTACGCGTGGGTTTGAGCCATGCTTGTTGCAAATTTTTTTTTTTTTTTTGTTGGTCTTGATGCAAGTTCAATCCCAAGCACAAATATTATTATATAAGAAAAATGCACTCAAAAATTTCCAAGGAACTGAGCAATAGTCCTACGGTCGGGAATCCATAGGGCAAATTTAAATTCTCGAGTTTGACATCCATTTGTCATATGTGGTAGGATTCTGTTCTTCTCTGCTTGCAACAGCCTTTTGTTTTTTTTTTATTATTATTATTATTGAATACAATATGAAAAATAAAGATACCAAAATCCTTGATATTTTTCAAATCGTATATCAAAATATTCAAAAACACATAATGACATAAAATCAATCAAAATTTTATAAATATGAACATGCATCCACAACATATATCAAACATATATATATATATATATATATATATATATATGTACTGTAGATTAACTAAAGCATGTTTAGACAACATCAAATCATAACTGAATAGAACAAAAATAAAAACATATTGGATTATCTATCTAGTCTTGCTCTGATACCAGAAAAGTTTAATAAATATGAATTCAAACATAATAATCCATAATATAAAATATAAAACACGATTCTATGAATCAATTATTCACAGGACCACTAGTAAATAATCAAATAATATTTTAATAGGAATCACTAACATTGATCCGTTAGAGATGCGGAAGAAAAGCGGAACCTAGGGTTAGTGATCTTCTAAGCCAAGAAAAACACTGACACTATTATGTTCTCTTTGAAATGGGGCAAAAAGAAGAAAATGTCGTAATGATTCTGGTTTAGAGACCATACTCTAATATGTCTGATGTCAAAACACTTTAATTATAGGCCCATCAAATATAATTAAAGTATGACTAGACTTCTATACATATAAAAGGTCACTTACTCAGTCCGATATTTCTATTAGTCCATTAAACTTAATTTCTTAATGTATCAAATAATTGGGCTCTTTTAATGGGATAGCACACTATATACAATATAATTAATATGTGATATTACTAAAATAGAGAAAATCCCAACACCATAACCCACCACCACCACCCCCAAGGGGTTGGCCTAGCGGTGTTATGGGTCGAATGCCACGCCGAAGGCGTGGGTTCGAACCGCCGTAGCCCCTTGGGGGTGATAAACCTACGCTTGTGGGGTCCATTCGCGGGAGGCTGTGGAAGATTTCTGGTCCCGGGATTAATAGGGCACACAGTCCCTCGCAAGTCGGGGGGTCCTCCCAGATGTGTGTGGTACCCCATAGCGCAATGCTCCCTGTCGGGGGGTTCTTGAGTAGCCTATCTCCCCCCCATTTTGCTTTAACCAAAAAAAAAAAAAATAACCCACCACCACCACCAGCATGCCACCACCATCTTGCCTCCTTCTCCCCAACCACCAATTCCCACCGCCGCAACCACCACCTTCCATCGAATTGTAAGTATATACAATATTGTGTGTAATATTATTTTTAGAATGCTTATCAAAAATAACTAAAACAAAATTATTTTTAAAATATGTAATATTAATTATTTAAGTAAAATTTGTTGAAGTGCTTTATTTTCAAAATAATGGCACTTCTAGATATACATAGTTTTAATGTATAAGCGATCTTACGCAAATTGGGTGAACACCTACTATGTTGGAGGTTAAATAGTTCAATCAGTTATGCAAAACTAATAAAATTATGAGCAATTGAACTATTTGTACCAGAAATTCTACGAGTTGGTTTATCATTTTTCATAGAGGATGTAATTGACAACTCGAAGTGATATTAAGTTGTTCCAAAAATAACTTATTAACAATTTGTTTAATTGTTTATTTTATCCATTAAAATGCGCATTTGTATAAATATGTATGTTTTTCTTGAAAAATTAACATCAAAAAATAGAAGAGTTATTTTTATTATAAAAAAAATAACGAACTAATGATTTATATATATATATATATATATAGGGAGCAAAGTGTATTTTACAACCTAGGCGCAACAAATATTTGTTTCTAGAGCAAGACTTTCAGTACGAGTCAATGGCACCTAAAGCAAGCAGTAATAAACATTCACAAGCACTAAAGTCTAAAGGTAAATAAACAAATTGAGGGCACTCTAAATCAAAGTGGTTGAATGACTTAGATGTTCATATCCAAAATTCCATATCATTCAATATAGAAAAAGAATGGGACCGGAAGTTATTTAAGGGAGTCCTGGCCGGTGGAGTGAGCTTATTGCATTCCGGATCTTCAGCTACAAAACTTTACTACATTTTCTCCTCTATTTATCAATACACGCTATGTGAATTGGTTGATAGTTGAGGTAAGGAAAGAGAAAAACTTATCATATAGGATGGTTTTTGAAAATTCTTTTTCTTTATCTTAACTCTCCTCCAATACACGTGACGTGTATTGATAAGTGGAAGAGAAGTTGTATCACCATTTTGTAGTATAGGATCAGGATTGGAGCTCATGAAAGTTGCTTGTGCCATGTCGTTAGAGTATACTCATATTTTGATATTATTTTTTTTGGACCTGTTAATGGGTAGGGTTTTACCATACCCTGACCCATTCATTCTCTATTCATGGCTTATTGATACCATAAAATTTTAAAATTTATCCATAACCTACTCAAACCCATATTAATCCTAATATATGGGTTATGGTAGGATCTTACGCATTCCTACCTAATGGGTAATGATATCCAAAAGGTATTTTTACTATCACTTTAATTTGCAAATTTTTTTTCCTAAATACCCAAATTTCAAGATTTTTGTGTGCGCCCATGTGAAATTTCAATATTTGTGTGTGCATGTGTGAAATTCCAGAGTTTGTGTATGTTCGTGAACTGTGTGTATGTGTGCAATGTGTGTGTCAACCATGTGTAGTGTGTGTTTGTGTGCTGTGTATGCAGTGTAACTGTGTGTAGTGTGTGTGTGTGTGTGAGTGTGTGTTTGTGCTTGAACTGTGTGTGCGCGCAGTGTGTGTGTGCGCCACTGTGTGCAATTTGCGTGTAATTGTGCGTGTGTGGGATAGACCCAATACGCAAACTCAATAAATCTGCATTTTAATAGGGTAGGATATAGAGTTTTCTTTTTGGATATTTTTTTGAGTTAGGGTCGGGATAGAATAATACCTTACCCATTGACAGATCTAATTTTTCCCCGCTTAGATACATATATATAGTTCAAACTTCAAAGCGTGTATGTTGTTTACTTGGTGTCTTAATTGGCGTTCTATGGAGTCGGCCGGCATTTCATATATATTTATTAAAGTCCTGTTATCAGAAATACTCTCAAACTTGCCGCATATTGTTACATTTGCTCGATGTAAATTGCGTAATATTGTTATCTTGTGGCTGGGGATGTAATCATACGCAAAATGGACTTGTTATAAACTTTCAAAACTTATGCAAATAGTACATAGCACAGCACAAGAGTAAGAGATTAAAGAACGAAGAGGACAGACGTGCATCCATATGCGTAGCGACTATTAAAGAGCAAGACATGAGAATCTACAGTTTACCTGATTCTTTTTAGGTCGCAAAGGAATCAAGACATGAGAATCTACATTTTACTTCACTCTTTTCAGGTCACAAAAGAATCTGAAGCACAACTATATATGCTGTTTAAAGTGTTAAACTGCTTTTCTTCATCTCCATGTGCTGGCTGTAGATTCACTTTTCAAACACGAACTCCTCACATTGAAATAAACTTCCCCAAGAGGTTACTCAGGTTTCATAATGACTATACATGCATTATTCTTGAAACTCGTCAATACTATCACCTCTACGAACATAACTTATTACCCCTAGTCCTTACGAGGTACTTGAATGTTGGATGATAGTAGCGTTGCCACATGGTTTTAGTGTGACCAGCTAGCTCTCCTTTTCGGTGACATTTTTCATAACAATTCAAAGTAAATGCTACTTATTTAAGTAACCGCAAACTACAGATAAAATCGGCAAATAGTAATAAGTTGTTCCATCACAGGCAACTGAAACTTAAAATCAAGAATATTATACCACCATGGTCTCACTCATCTTTGTCCAGGCAACAAAAATTCAACATTTCCGACTAAAACAAACAAGTCAAACTGTCAAGAAAATTTTCTACTCCAATAAACTCAAGGAGAGGAACTTGCAAAGTCGACCCAAACAGTTTCGGAATTTCCTAGTCGAAGAGACTGAAGCCCATGTCCTGCAACAAAAGTAAATACATGTGAGACCGCACAACTTCTTTTCATTGTGAAATATACAGATTAAATTTATAGGGACAAACTGGAAGCTATAATTCTTGGGACTTACATCATCAGACTCCTCTTTCTCTTCAACTTTCTCTTCCTTCTTTGTTTCAGCAGTGGCAGCAGGTGCAGCACCACCTGCACTGCCTGCAGGTGCAGCGACAGCAACAGCACCACCTCCTGCAGGTACTGAAGCCAATTTTTCCCTTCCAGCTGCAATCAACTCAGTAATGTCTTTGCCCTTCACTTGAGACAAAAGCAACTCTATTCTGTCATCATCAGCCTCGGCTCCAACTGGATATGACAAAAGAGCCATTAATATAGTTGTACCCATGGAACTCATACTTTGGAATAATACTGCTCAACTTGTGTTGATAAACATTGTGCCTAAAAGACATAACAATCATACCTAGCATGCTGACAAAGTAACCAATGAACAGTGAAGATACAACTACTTTTGAGTCGTCCAATATGTCCAAACAAATAGTCTACGCCCTAATAAGAGGCTCAATGCTGCTGCACTTGCATTGTCACATACAACAAGCACACAACTTGTGAACCGTAAGAAACTTTCTTAAAATGTCTGAACAAGGCAACCAGGCACCAAACTACTAAACAAACATGTGTGCTGCCTCTCACCAGTACAAATTATTTTGTTCTCTTTTTCTCTTTCATTTTTTATTTTTGTAGTCAAATAACGCAAAGAATGAGAGCTTAATTGCACATGGGTCCAAGTTCCATTACATAAGATATTGGATAGTCGCTGAATTCAAATGGTAGAGAAACAAAACAAAAGTGACTGATAGCAATAAAAACCAAGTTTTCCGTCTTCCACAAGATAGATATAGAAAACAAACTCCAAGCATTCAATTGTGTGAACAAAACTTTGCGGTGGGCTATAACATGCATTTAAACAATCAAACTTGAACAAAATTAAACGACAATCCCAAGTCTATCATCAAACGTCGAGAAGCAGAACACCGCAAGGCATCACACATTTATTGTTCTAGAAATATCACCCCTTTAACCAATTTTATAAAAGACATGATCCAAAGCTTAAAAAAGAAAAAGGAAAAAAAGTTTCAGACTACCCGTTCAATTTGCTTCGATTAACTTATAAAACACAAAAAAGGGTAAGGGTACAATAATTTGCTCCAACTGAAAAACAAAATTAACAAAAAAAAAGCCAGGTACTATGGCTCAAATCGCCAAGCCCGCAAAAAATACACTACTACAGGAATACAGCTGACAGCCCAAATACCAAAACACAGAAATAAAAATCAGATTGCAGAACATTAATTCATTAAACTAAAAAAACAGAAAAAAAAATGCATGAAGACAATTCACTTGAAGAGAGTAGAAATGAACCTGAGCCAAGGATATCATTCAGATCAGAGGCGGAGGGTGAGGTGTTGCCACCCAACACAGCCAACAAGTAAGCTGCTATAACCTTCATCTCTACATCAAATAAATTAAAAAAAAAACTTCAAAATTAAATTACGGCCACCATGAAAACAATAATTTAGCTTTACGAAAGCATTAATATAATCGAGATTGATAGATAGAAATAGCAAAGGAGAATTACTTGGGAGATTTAGCGGCGTAGAGTCGTGATCCCGGAAATTGCTGCTGCAGCTAGGGTTCTTACCAGAAATGAGGGTTTATATTTATTATTTATCGTTAGGGCTTATGTGGATCAGTTTTATATCGGGATTGTCCTTGGGCTTAGGATAAATGGGCTTTGGGGATGCCTTACCTAGTCTTGGGGTTAGGATGAATGGGCTATGGGCATCCCATTCCTAGTCTTGGGCTTAGGATGACTGGGCGATGGGCATGGGATGCTTAGTCTGAGGATATCAATTGGGTCGAATTTTAGTTCAAATCTTTAAGCGACAGTTGATATATTCACTTTAATTATAAATACTAACACACGTGGCGCAACTCAATCCGTGCGTTTTAAATTATATATATTTTTATATTTTTTATATCAATATTTCTTTTAGTATTTATTAAATTTAAAATAATAGAAATGTAAAATAATCTAATAAAACATGAATTATATAGTTAAAAATAATAAAATTAGAGAGTTTTAAAAAAAATAATATCATGACATGAGAGAGAAGAGAAAGGGGAGATATTGCATAAGTGAAAAGAGAAAAGAAAATAATGTAGAGCAACTGCAAAGAGGAGAGTTTAAATAGATAAAGTGACAAATCAAAAAAAAATTCACGTCAAAGTTAGTAATTACAAATTAAAAAAAATTTCACATCAAAGTTAGTAATTCTTAGGGATTTTCATTTCATATAATAGTATAAATTGTATAGATTAGCGACCTAAAATAGGATAAATGTTTGGCAATGTAGCATCCGGAAATTCTTCTATAGCTCGAGTCCTGGACTTCATACATGCATCCAGCAATCATGAATTATTCAAAATATAACTTATTTGATAAACAATATACTATTACATTATGTGAATAAATCATGATTCTTAGGTGCATGTGTAGGGCCCAAAACCCGATCCATACAAAAAATTTCAAATAGCACCCCTATCGCTCACCTCACCTCCACCCCCCATCCCCAATGCACATACCGCACCTCCCACAAATCTTCGTCAAAAGAACCCGAGGCTCACTTTGCTTTTCCATCGCCATTTTTTCAGCTTATGATATGTGCATGTCTACATATAGGTGTATGTATATGAGAAATTCTCCTATATACTCGGGTGTTATAATAGAATTTGTTATAATATATAATACCATTTTATTTTTCGTGTGTTGCCATGGGTTACATTCTAGTTACATAATAAAGTGTATTCTTTTAAAAATTTTAAATCAGCATCTTAACTAGTTAAATTTAGGGATGACCATGGGTCTGCATCAGACCCGAAGCTGAACCCGTCCCATTAGGGACAAGTAGGGTCTAAGGTGGGTCCCATGTTTTCATTTTAAAATCCAAACTCGCCATGAAACCAGCCCATTAGAATTTGATATATATCTTTTAGTTTTTATTTTATATAAATATATATGATATAGAGTAAAATTTATAAAATTTCCTGTATTATTTTTAATTATTATAAAAAATCTTGTGTAAAAAAAATTATTTAAAGCCCCTCATGTTTTTAAAAATTAACACACCGCCCCTTGGGTCACTTCTTTAAAAATTTCAGTAGAAATTTTTACCCCTTGTTAAACAATTGAAGAATACCAATATTTCGTCATTTTAGAAGACAAAAAACCTCAGTCTTGTTTGAAAGATGGAGAAACTCTTTGAATCCTATAAACTAACCTTCAAAATTTATCACTCATTCACTATCACTTGGCAAGAAAACGGAAGTTGTGGTGGTGTTCTTGACAAAGGCTAGCATGGGGATGCGATATTTTTGGCCTTCAACAAAGTTTTTGTAGGTAAAATTGTTCCCCTTTTTATTTGTTGTTTCAATACATTTTTTTTTCTGCAAATGGGTTATCACATTTGACCTTCTGTGAATATACATTTGTTATTTTCTTGGTTGCTCTAGTGTAAAGTTTTTTGTTGGTTAGGGTTTTTTTTTTTTTTTTTTTTTTGCTGGGTATGGGTTAGAGATATATACATATATGTATGAATGGGTTTGTTTGTAACAATGCATCCACATCCAACAAATATTTTGATTCAATTGCAAGGTTCTTATTGATTAAAACATAAGGTTCTCATTATATACTTAAGGGTATTATATGATATTTTTAAAAAGTCAAAAACTTTGAGTTAAACCATAATTTCAATGCATATATTACGACTAATGCCAATAGGATTGCAAATTGGAACAAAAAAACCTACTTGATTTTGTGTATTGTGTCTTGAAAGTTGTATTTCTTACACAAAAATTAATTTTGATGTAGGGTTTTCCTTGATAATTATTTAAAACATAGGGTTATACTAACTATTATTTTAACCTAAGGTTAAAAGGGTAAATTTTCTAGCATAAATCACTCACTACAAGAAAACACGCTATTTTCGGCGAAATTTTCAAAAACTAAAAAACATATTAAATTTTAAAATTTTGGGTGGAATTTCGGTCCAAAAATTTTAAAAATGATTTTAAAGAAAAAAGAAATATTAACTGAAAAAAAAATTATTTTTATTAATTTTCGATTAAAAATCTGCCCAAAAAAATAGATTTTTCTTTCAAAAAAAAAAAAGAAATATGCACAAAGAAAAAGGAATACTAAATTATATTAACTTTTAACTAAAAAAATACTAAATGTTATGTTTTTTAAATGGTTTTTTTTCGGATCATGTTTTCTTTATTTTTTTTAATTATTTTTTGGTGTATGATTTGTTATATATATTTTATAAATAGTATTTAATAAATGTGCCAAATTAAGTTTGCATTTATTATATGTGCCAAATTAAGTGTATGTTCATTATGACTTATTAGAACTTGTATTTCGCTAACTCTGAGAATGCGAAAGAACAAATTAAATATGTCTATTATATTTATTATGACTTATTAGAACAAATATGTCTATTATATGTAATATGACTTATTAGAACAAGTTGTTAACAAATTTTAGGATTGATGGAATAACTTTGACATATATAATTCTGATTAAGGAATAAGAAAGGTTGAAATATATAACGAGGGAACAACTTTTACATACTTAGAGATAATAGATATCGTTTAAATTAGTTATTGCACAATGATTGACGAAATAGATTAATAACATTAATTATAGATTAATTTGTCTAACGCACCCCTATGAGTAACTAATAAGTCATTGGAATATTTGAATTTTAAAAATTACAAAAGACAAGTTTAAAGACATTATGAAAATGACTAATGAATTTCTTCCTGGAATAAGAAAGATATATTTTATGGGTTAAGAAAAATATTTCTAAAACTACAACTTTTATGGAACGAATAAAGTAATCAAATTGAAAAACAATGATTAAGGGAATAGAGTATTATTAAATTACTAAATGGGTAATACTTTTTGAATATTTAGATATAAGCGATTAGCAAAATTTTCAAATTACTAATGGTTCGTTATAATGCAAGATGCATATATATTATTTTATTTATATTTTTTTCAGTGTATATTTTTTGTTATATATATATATATATATATATTTGGGAGGATTTTGGGCGAGGCTACCGCCTAAAATTATTGTCTATATTTTTTTAAAAAAAATTATTTTTTTAGACGGAAATTCCGCCAAAAAATTAATATTTTTTAAAAATAATTAATTATTTTCGGATTAGTCTCAGAGGAATTTCGTTATTGTTTTTTTATTATTTTTTGGCAGAATTTCGTCCCGAAAATTTGAATTTTAATTTCGGCGGAATTTCCACAAAAATTCCCCCTTAATTAAACTCCCTAACTTCAACTTCCCCCTTCCTCTTCTTTCTTCTTCTTTCCCCTAACCAAATTGGGGGAAGGGGTGGAGCCTTCCCATTGTTTGCTGTTGGTTTTTATATGCTTGTATGATGTGGAGAAATAAGGGGATGATACATATTCAGTGTGTATATATATATATATATAATAATAATAATATATTTTGGTATTCATATCTATTGATGTTGTTCAATATATGCTTGATTAATTTGGTGTTTATGGAATGATTGTTCAGTGTTGGTTATACAAATTGATTCGTAACACTAAATTAAACATGTTTGATTAAATAATAGGAAATGATTGTTTGTTTAAATGTTTAAGAAATGATTAAAAACAATAAACTTATGAACTTAAGTGGTGCATGTAAATGGATATTCCTGAAAACAAAACGTGAATGTATACAATGACTTATCCTAGTCGAGGGGGCCTTCTACCAACATATTATGATGGCGTTATGAACTTTATAGCAAAGCAAAGAGTTGCCCGAACTACATTAAATATGGAAAAATTCGGTGTCCTTGTAAGAATGTGAGAGAATATAGCTTTTGTTAAAATTGGATGATGTTGCAGTACATTTATTAACGAATGGTTTCAAACCAAATTATTGGTATTGGACAGAACACGGTGAGGTCCAATCTTCTATAGTATTCCCTGGCGCATCAAGTAGTGATATAGAAAATGACCCACTGCAAAGATATGCTGAAATGTGTTTCTATGCTGCTAGGCAAGAGGTAGGGAGTAAAATACCAAATGAATTTGAGGAGCAACCAAATCCTGAGACCTAGCAATTTTTTGACCTTCTGAATGAGTTTAACTATGAGGTGTGGCTTGGATGTATAGATCATTCTCCACTTTCTGTTGATGCAGGGTTGTTGAGCACAACAAGTGATTACAATGTAGCACAAGATGAACTTGATGAAATCATCCAATTAATGTAAGAAGTGATACCTTGTGGTCATAAAATGCTAACAAATTTTTACGAGGCACAAAAATTAGTAAAAGTTGGGTTTGACTAGTAAGAAAATAGATTGTTATGTAAGTGGTTGCATGTTATACTACAAAGATACTACGGACGCGGTAAATTGCAATTTCTATTGTACTGCAAGATATCGTGATAATGGGGGTCGTGTGAGTGCAAAACAAGTTCCGGTAAAGAGGATGCATTATTACCTCTTATTCCACGACTGAAACGTCTGTATGCACCTTTGAGTTCAACACCACATATGAGATGGCATGTTGAGCATCGGGTGACTTGATGGTTTTATATATCACCCAACAGATGGAATGCTTGGAAACACTTTGATGAAGTATATCCTAATTTTGCTAGTGACCCTAGAAAATTGTGGCTTGCTTTGTGTGCTGATGGGTTCACGTCATATTCCCAATCCGTCGCATCATACTTTTGTTGGCCAGTAATCATTACGCCGTATAATTTGCCCCCTAGAATGTGTATGACAATGTTATACATGTTTCTGACATGCATAATTCCTATCCTAAAAATCCAGAAGTAAAAATTGATGTATATTTGCAACCGCTAATTGATGAGTTGAACGTATTGTGGGAAGACAGCATTTCCACGTACGATGTACATGCGAAATAGTAATTTTTTTTCGGGGGAATTTTGTCAAAAATTCCGCCAAAAATAATTACTATTTTAAAAATAAAAATTAATTATTTTCGACAAAATTTTCGCCGAAATTTCGCTGAAGTTCATTTTTAATTTTTAAATTAAAAAGGACTCTGTCGGTAATCCACCGAAAAATGAAAAGCGCAAGGATTTTTTCGGCGGATATAGTCCGTCGAAAATCGGCCGAAATTCATATTTTCTACGAAAAATCCGTCAAAATTTTTGCTGAAATTCCGTATTTTCTTGTAGTGATTAGCATACATGCATGATTGGCACTCGTAATACACCCTATCAATTGAGGGTTTTTGTTAATAGTTTTCACATTACACAGGATCTTTCATACTAATTTTTACTTTACATGATTTTTCGATTTAATTAATTAGACATAACATAGGGATGTCGCATGATAAAAATCCTATGATATATATCTATACTTTATGTACAAAAGCAAATATTATATAAATAATACATAAAAAATAAATCTGATATTCTTATATATAAAAATAATTATGTGGCATTAGTAATTAAGTTATAATTTCAAAATATATACAAATAAATATGTGATAACGATATTTAACTTTTTAAAAATTAAAATATGTTCATAAGAATTTGTAAATAATTCATTTGGTGATACTATTATTTTTTTCATATTTAGAAAGTTATAATAACATAAATTTTCTTTATTTTTTCATTATTTTAAATATAAAAACCAGATTTATCGGGTCTACCAAATCTGGGTCCAAAAATTTGCTGGCGGGGCAGGTTTTGGATTTAGCCAAACCTGGCCCACCGCCATCTCTAGTTAAATTTGAAAGAGTAAATGAAGTTTTTCAAAATAAAGGAGTATACAAGTTATAGGGGGCAACGTTTTACAAATATCTGTTTCTAGATGAAGGCTTTCATCACGAGTCAGTGGCACCTAAAGCAAGAGTAATAAACAATAAAAAGCACTCTAAATCAAAGTAGATGAATGACTAGATTTCCACATCCAAATCATTCAACATAGAATAAGAATGAAAACGGAATTTATTCAAGGGACTTGTGGCCGGTGGAGTGAGCTCGTCGAAGTTGCTACTGCAATATTGTATAAGTTACTCCTAATAGCTTATAAAAAAATGTTATTTTAAAATGTTTTTCTGCTTTTTTTTTTTAAAGAATCCTAAACAAATACAATTTTTTTAATTGAAGTGTTTTTTTTTTAAAAAAAAAGCACATCTCTTCTAAAACGAACCAATGCAAATGGTCTCATTTGTATTTTATTTTATTTTTGGTGATCATTTGTGTGTTAGTGAACCAACCTATAATATATACATATATATATATATATGTAGGGGCGGGTTGGGGGAGAGTTTATCGAAATTCAAGACCCGCCCCATCCATAATATTATGGATAGGGACCGCCTCGAATCCAAATATAATCTTAAAATAGTTAATAATAGATTCATAAACAGACTTTTTTAAGCATACACTTAGTGAATGTACTACACTTTAGTTCAGTTCGTTCTTCCCCATTTCAAGTAATAGGAATAAGACCAACACAAATACTAGTACCAAATAAAACAATGCACTATGTAATTTTTTTTTTTTTTCACAAATACTCAATCTAATACAAAACTTTATCTAGGGGGGGAAAAAGGAAGAACGAGCACCTAAATTCATATCAAGAAAGTCGTACATAGGCTGCGGGGACTGCTACCTTTAACACCATCATATATCAAAGCAAACTAATTCTATGCTATCACTTAGTCGCTCCACAAACGAGGATTCGAATTCTTGTACAATGTCATCAATTTGAGGCGATATCGATGAGACTTTACGACCAAGTCTTAGCCCGTCAAGTTCCATGGCTACTTCTCTCATACTTGGTCTCTCCTCTCCTCTCACATTTAGGCACCTCTTCGCGAGCTTAGCAACTTCTATTATTTGCTCCTTATTTTCCTCACATACTATATTTTCTTCAAGAATTTCAAACAAGCGGTCTCTCCTCATAATATAAAGGAAAAAGTAGGCCGAATTCATCTCGTCTTCTGGCCTATCATAGCTCAACGCCTTTCTCCCTGTTAGTAGCTCCACAAGGACTGCTCCGAAACTATAAACATCACTTTTCTCAGTCAATTGGTTAGTTTGTATGGACTCGGGATCTAAGTAACCCAGGGTTCCTTGCACTATAGTAGATAGTTGCGTTTGATCCATAGGAACTAGTCTCGAAATTCCAAAATCAGACACTTTAGCAATGAAAGTATGATCCAAAAGAATGTTTGCCGACTTGATATCTCTATGAATGATAGGTGTTGAGGCCGCCGAATGCAAGTAAGAGAGCGCCCCAGCAGTTTCTGCAGCTATTTTCAAACGTCTATCCCAATTAAGAAAACATGCCTTGGCCTTGTTATGTATATTGTCATAAAGGCTGCCATTGCCAATGAATTCATAAACAAGCAAGGGCACTTGTGTTTCTAAGCAACACCCGAAAAGCCTCACTACATTCCTGTGGTTGATTTGGGATAGAATAATCACCTCATTGATGAACTGCTCGATTTGCTTAGGATCAACTTCTTTGGATTTTTTTATGGCGACAACTTGGTTGTCGTTTAAGAAGCCTTTGTATACAATACCATAGCCTCCTTGTCCAATTATCATACTGTCGTGGAAGTTATTCGTCGCCTTCTTAAGCTCGGATGACGTGAAAATTTTCGCTGTATGTTGAGATCTGTTGCGTTTGAGTTTTTCTTGCAGCAACATGCCACCATTCTGAAAGAAGAATGTTTGCTTCATCCTAATTAACCTTCTCCTCTTGAGTGCAAAGTATGTCCAGCAGGCTGCAATTATCAAAGCTATGACAGCTAGAGCAATGCCTGTTTCCAAATTCCAAACACAAATTTAACATAAGTTTTGTTACTATTTGACCTTGTAATACCTGTTTTTGAGACAAGTTAATTTTTTTTGTCACTTACAATACAAGGAAAAAAAAAAGCCAAGACATATATATCAAACGACAACCAAACAATTGTCACCAATTATAGGTCTTGTCACAAAATTTATTTTCATGTTGTCAATAGTCACATAAACTGTGTTTAAGTTGTCAGTATTGGTAATTAGTGACATTGATATTATGATATTTTAATTACATCAAAATTCTTGTTACGGATAATCGTTATAATTTTTATATCATTGAGTTGTCACTATAGTGATGTTAATAATTGTTAATGATGAATCGATGATAACTAACATTCTATTTTTCATCGCTTGAGGTAAATTGAAAGAGCGTGCCAACATTAGCAAGTACGTGAAAAGAATCACGTTTTAACAAGTGACCAAAGCTTAATCAATCTTTCAAGAATAACGATAATAAAGCAGGCTGGCAGAATTGCAATTTAATGGGGGATTTAAAATACATTTCTATTAGTAAAAGTGTTAGTTTGTGTTATAGCAATTTTTCTAGTACATAATACGTTTCTTGAGATTAGTATCTGCAAGTTAGACTTTGAATTGCTGCTTAGGAATGGGAGGAGTGGATCGAATGTTTAAATACTCCCTCAAGATAGTTAAGAATAGGCTATCAAGATATTTTGATGAGATCGATATTGTTTTCTCTCTCTAGCTCTTCTCTTCCTATAATTATTTGGTACAACATTTGAATACATGCATTGCAATTAAATTCCCAGCAGCTAATTCTACACCTTAGCTCCCCGCTTAATTGCATTTTTCTTCCCCCAAATTTTTTTGATCGTTACAGTGATATATAATATTGTGTCAAGAATAGCGATTGTTGTTAGTAAATAGATTTAATTAGTAAAAAAATAAAATGTATTGTCACTTAATATCTATTATTTGTGACAGCCTTACACATTTTCACTTTATATTTTTTGTCATCCATACTATTTATGGGAAATTCTTATCCGTACCGGGTTTGACCACATCCAGACTAATCACGTGGTGAGTGTTTTACACTTACCATATAATTGATGTACAATTTAGAAAGAATGATCAATCACATGTCAAATGTATTAATATTTGCCACATGATTGGTTAGGTGTGGTCAAACTAAAGTTTGGTAAAAATTTCCATTATTTATAAGCATCAATCCCTTATTGACCACTTTTGGTATCTTTGATTTGAAAGTTTGCCTTCTTTCTCCTTACTACTTTTCAAGTTTTCCATAATCCCTTTTCTTCTCAATAAATTTGTTACGACTTTATAATTACAAACTTCATGCAATTGAAAAATTATATTTCCAAAACAATATATAAATAGTATCTGTGTGACACATAAGGGGCAGGCTGCACGCATTTATACTAACCTGCAACAAGTTTGAGTTCAAATGACTTATCACGAAAGCAGCCACGCCCATCTCTTCTCCCATCGCCACCGTACCCTTTTCGGCAGGAACACTTAAAACTCCCCTCTGTGTCCTCACACCGCTCAGGTTCTACGCATTTGTTGAGACTTGCATCTTTACATTCATTAATATCTGCAAAATGTTGAAAATAATAAATATTTGAAGTTTAAACTTTTAGATCTCGATATGCCTACATGGGCGGGGCGCATTCAAGATAATAATTAGTATTTAATATCTATCCTCAGTTTAAATTTTTAAATGAGATAGTCATTATGGTCTGTAAATATATATATGAACCAAAGAGCACTAGATCGATGCACGTTTTCTTGATTTTGTTATAGCCATGCCTAGGAAACACACACACACACACTCAAATTACCTCGACAACCATTGAGGAGATAAGGATTTCCTTCATAACCTTTCTCACAAAAGCAACGATAACCCGACCCACCGTTGGGATTAACGTCTTCACACCTCGAGTTACTGCTCTTACAAGCGTAATTGCTCGAATTCTTCCGAGCCTCAAGGCAACTCTCGTTCCCAACAGCCCAATCAACCAACATAGGAAGCTTGCTCGCATACTTCATGTTGGTAAGATTCGCTCGGGAGAACTTGAACTTGCTCTCCTCAACGACAAAACCATAGGTGCAATTATTGAAGCGGTTCACAAAAGTAAAATTATCGTAGCTATACGTTTCCACCTTGAGATACGTCATCTCCTTAGGAATGGTCGTCTGGCAGCAGCCTATCCCCGTGCACGACCCGTCCACATCGTCCACCGAGTTGCATGTGGCCGTGCACCCCGTTGTGTAGTTATGTTTACCCGGCCGCGATAACCGCCTCCTGGAGACGACGTAGCCATAGCTGTCGCAGCCCACGACCGTGAACTTGTTGGCTATGTTGTTGACCGTGTAGTGCCGGCGCGGCAGCCTTATTTTGGGTTCGGTCCACCCAAGTTCAGTGCCGTTGCGCGCATAGCAGTCACGGGATATGGATTGCAGGACTCGGAGCTGTCCGTCAAGTAATATGTCGGAGATTTCTATGGTGCTATTTCTTAGAAATGCTCTGGTTTGGTTACAAGTTATGGTGAAATATTCGTTGAGGTAACATGATGAGTTCTCTGTGATCAAGCCGAAAGGGTATGGGATTCGAATGTTTCCACAGTGATTGGTGCAGTTGGGCTTTGATATGGGGAAATCAATTGGCTGTGCTGCTGAATTTTTTGAGGCAAAAATGACCAACAACAATGTTACTAATGGTCCAAGAATATGATTCAGTGATCCCATGATTCTTGGGGCAGTGATCCTTTTTTTTTTTTTTTGGGTGGGGGGGGGGGGGGGGGGGGAGGGGTAAGTTATTAGAAATCTGCTAAGAATTGTGAGATGAAAAAGATTTATGTACGTGCTTGTGTACATATAGAATGTGTGTGAATAAAATATAAGTGTGAAGATCATCACATTTTACATATGACAGTAGTTAATTGCTTTGAAATGAAGACTAAGTTAAATTGTTTATTACCAAAGGAAAAGAATCGCCAACTTCTTTGAAAGCTAGATCGATGTTTCCATTGCTATATATGCATTCTTTTTCCCCCGAGTGGCCGGAAAGCAGCTCCTTTGGGCTATATTTACATTTGGTTCCCATGGTGGGCGTTTTTGAATAATGCTCTCCAGCTTTTTTGAGCAACTTTGTGCTTTACTTTTGACTTTTCATTGAGAAATTCTCCTAAATATTTGGCAGCGATGTGCTCAATACTTAACCAATTAGCATCATCAACTTTGCACCTACAATGTGGCTTCTAAAATATTTGCCCCCCTTATATTCTAAAATATCATTTAATCCCAAAACTGAGGGTCAAAATACTTAAAACCTTTAAACTCGACCAGTGTTGCCCATCACAAAAAAGGACCAGTGCCTTTTATTATAATACTAAGGGCTCGTACACATTCGCTGAGTGTGCAAAATATAAATGAGATTTAATTTAATTATGTGCTTAAATTTCATAATATAAAATTAAGATTCATATGAATATATATTTTTGAACTATTTTGATATATTTATTTGACAAAGCAAAAAAAAAACAATAGCGTGAAAAATGACAGAAGTTCATGTTCTTCTTCCCATTGAAAGTAGTCAATACATATACACAAGGGCAGAGGCAACCTTATCTTTCTAAGCAAGTTCCTCAAAATTTGTCTGCAAGTATAGGAAATAAAGAAAAAGAATATGTTGTTGGAGACACAAGAAAAAAATAATAGAGAAGAGATGAATAGATAAAGGACATTTTAAAAATATCACAATTACACACACTAAAAAAAAATGTCAAAGCCCTCATGCTTAATTTATAGTATAAATATACATCTAATTTTATTATTGTCTTAATATCAATATTTTTTATGTAAATAGTGATTCTCACCTTTTCTCATCATATATTATATTTTAAGAAAATCAAATAATTCCTGGAATTATAATTATTCATTCATCGAATAAAATATAGGTAGTATATCATAAATGAGTAATAAATCATTTAAATTAGATTTTTTTTAAATAATTAATAGTAATTAATTAGGTAAAACAGTTGGGGTGCTTCATGTTTGAAATAACGGTATGTTTGTTTATACATAAGTTTAATGTATAAATAGCCTTGCACATATTTAGATGAATACCTATCTATCAAAAAAAAAAAAGAAAGAAAAGATGAATACCTACTATTTTAAAAGTTAAATATTTCAGTCAATTATGTGCAACTAATTATTTTTTAAAATATGAAAAACTTTGTGGCATAGTTTTGGGGGAAATTTCCGTTGAAGTATTTTTTAAATTTTAATTAAAATTATTGGCAGAATTTTCGATGGAGAATTCGGCCGAATTGTTTTTTATTTTATTTTTGATGAAATATTATTGGCCAAAATTCCGCACTTATTTTGTAAATTCTTTTTAATAATTAGCTTATCGGTTGATATTATGCCGAAAATTCCCTTTTTTATTTTTTTATTTTTTTCTAATTTAATTATATATATATATATATATATATATATATTTGGTGTGCATGTATGTTACAATAACAAATTTTGACATTTGAATATTACCAAATCAACACTGCTGCCAGATGAAAATTATAAATAGCAAATCAGTGTCAATATTTAATTGGAAAGTATTAACAACATACATCAATTCACTAAATTCTAAACGTACACATGATAGTTCTAAATATCAAGTTATAATTCGTAACACACACACTAAAGTTCTAAGCATATATATTACAATCATAAATATCATTACACATTCTGAATTCTGTCTAAAATTAATGGAAGGAGACGACAACATTTATTTCAAGCGAAGGGGAAGGAGAAATACATAGGAAGAGATAAAGAAATGGAGAAAGAAAAAGTGAAATATCTGATTTTAAAGAAGAAAAAAAAATAAAAAAAGCAACGTAATTCCATCGAAAATTCCACTAAAATTTAAAAACAAAATACGGGCATAATTGCCGCCAAAAATCCATCGGAACAAGACAAGAATGCCCTCAAATCTTTTACTATTGAAAAATAATAAATTACACTAAACTACCCTAAAGAAGGACAAAATTACAAATGTAACCTCCAAATTTTAAAAATTACCTAAATAATCCTAAGATGTACATACTAAATTATAATGCTAATAGAGATTTGATAAAGAAAAAAATTCTCTTAGATATTTTGTAATGCATGATTTCTCTCTCTCTCTCTCTCTCTCTGCTTGATTATTAGGGATTTTGTTTGTTAAGTTACTATGAAATATTACAAAACAAACTTCAAGTATTTCAAAATGTTACGAAATCACCTCTAGACAATTTACAAAATTTGATCAAATTTGACAAAAAATAAATTAGGCAAAATATGTTCAAATTTTATAATTTACATTAAAAATCCTAACGACAATAGACGGATGGTTATATATATGTATATATATATATATACACACACACATACATATAACGTTTCCATGTCTCAAGATTATTTAGGTAATTTTTAAAAATCAAATATTTTATTTGTAGTTTGGTCATACGTCAAAATAATTGAGTGTAATTAAGTGTAAAGTGTATTCTTGTCAAATTTTAAAGTCGCGCTTTAACTAGCAAAATTTGAAAGAGTAAATGAAGTTTTTCAAAATAAAGGAGGACAAATATTATAAAAGTCATGATATAAGAATCAAAGTGTATTTTACGGTTATCTAAAATCTACAAATACTTGTTTCTAGGTCAAGATTTTCATCACAAGTCGATAACACTCAAACCAAGCAGTAATAAACAATAAAAAGCACTAAACGTAAATAAACAAATTGAGGGGACTCTAAATCGAAGTAAACAGTTACATAAACAACCCCTCTTAATTTTTAACGCGTCTAATTGGAAGTTAATGGCAAAGTTGGTTTATGCAAAGTTAAGGAATCTAACAGTAAGACAATTAATTGACCGCTTTATTGCATTTTTAAGATAGTTAAAATACCATTTTTCACATGGAAGAATAATTATACATTTTATTGGGGTGATAAATGTGGGACATGAGCTTTATTTTCTTTTGCAATATTGGGATTTCGGACAATTTTCCGACCATTTTTGTCGGAAAATAATACGTAGCGCACACATCATCACCGAAAAACAACATTGCGCGCATGCGGTTAATGACATGGGGCACACATATGCATTTTTCTGCAATGATGTGTGCGCCATGTGTTATTTTTCAACAAAAATGACTGAAAAATTGGCCGGAATTCTAAGATTGCAAAAGAAAATAAAATTTAGTTCTAAAAATACAATAAACCCATTAATTGACGTAAGGAGGATTTGGTAAGTATACAAATTTAAGGGGATTAAATTATGTTTACTTTACGGAAATACGATTGAATCACGAGAACAATCTTATGTGGTTGAATCGCGAAATATTCTTATATGCATCATATATGTTAAATATTAAATTATGAAGATTAAACTATATCAATACCATATAAGTAATTTCACTATTAATTTGCCTTAATGCTCAGCATTTAATAGTATCCTAACGTATGATGCATTGGTTTAGTATATCCTAGGTGCACCTTCAATTTATGACATTTGTCTTATTCAATTTGTTTTATTCTTTTCTTTTCTATTGTATTTTTTTTACTCTCTTTCTTTATTCTCTCTCCTCTCTCATTTCCTTTTATACGTGTTTTTTGTAATTGATTTCATTTTAATTTTTTTAATTTTCACTTATCATTAATTTTTTAACTTTTAATTTTAATTTCTTTCTTCTCTTGGTTTTTGTTAATTTTAAACATCATTAATTGTGCACCTATTTATAATTTCTTCTTTTTTTTTATTAAATCGTCATACGTTGTGTATTTTTTTATTTTTTATCTTTATTTTTTTTGTGTTGTTTAGTGATACTGATACATTTTGTTATCGCTCAAGTTAAAAGAAAATGACATTTTTTATTTACCATTCCAATTCTATTTTGGTTAATTATATTAATGTGAATACGAATTGAAATAATTTAAGTTGGCTAGAATATATGACAATTTAAGTGAAAATTAATGATAAGTGAAAAATTAAATCGTCACAAATTTAAAAAAATTAATAATAAGTGAAAAAAATTTTAAAAATAAAATAAAATCAATTAGGAAAACAAGTATAAAAGGAGATGAGAAGGAGATGACAGAGGGGAGAGAATACAGAAAGAGAGTAAAAAAATTATGTAGTAAGAAAAAAAAGAATAAAAAATTTAAATAGGGAAACACCAATCTTGAAAAGTTTTTCTTCTATTATTCCAAAAGTTATTAAAAAAGTTGTCACAAGTATCCGTACTCTGTTCCCCATTAACACTTTCTCCCAAGAATTGGCAAGTGTCCGAAGAAATAATAATACCAATGACACAGACACAACGAAAAAGACCCATTGATTCTTGTGCACAAGGCAGATTGTCCAGCTCAATTACCACGTAGAACTTGAAAATATTGTTATTTAATCAAGTTGGTTTTATTTTTTTTAATTTCCATAACTTCCGGAAAAAAAGTTATGGGTTCAAACTTTACTTATTGATAATTTATGAATTAATCATAACACGACTGACATTTAAGGAAACTTATCTAATTTAAACAATAATTGCGATTCAAATTAGACAACAAAATATTTTCATTCATATGCTCAAATAAATTGCTATGGTGATTCCCCTTTCATGTATCTTAATCATAAAAATGTGGAATTTCAAATTTATTTTAACTAAAAATTCTGTTTGAATTTTACATTTTATTTGTTTCACCATAGAAGAATATAATAAGTTGATCTCTCTTTATTAACAAAAGTACATCAATATTTTATGAGTAACTAATTTAATTTTATTTCATAGATAATAGTTATGTACAAATAAAAAAATTTTAAAAAAAAACATAAGGAGATTAAAAAAAAAATGGGATAAGAACTCCTCAATTATGTTCTATCCATTTAGATTTATTTGAACAAAAACTACATCAAATTCTAACTTGTCATGATATCTTTTTCGCCCAATTCTCCTCTATCACTATCGACCATATCCTAAAATGAACTTCATCACTGTTACGCCTGTTACGCTTAAGACATGTCCAAATTTGTGGAAAAAATAAATCAAAAAGTGTCGCCCATTGTTGCTGTGCACTCTTTGCCAACGACACTCCACCACCATCGGTTGAACCCTAGTAAAGTTACCACCATTCTATTCGATTCATCGAATCGATCAAAGCACTATATTCATTCGCACGATTTTGTGAACAAACGAAGGTTTTAGACCTTATTATATTTGTATATATATACATACACCCATATGTGATTTTTTAGAAATATTGCACATGCACCCATATGTAATTTAAAAACATACAGTAAATACCATTCAAGCTTCCAAGCCTTAATATAAATATGGGTATTTCGATATTCAAAAAATAGTAAAAAAATTAACTTATGATATTTTCGGCAATTCACAAAAAATTTTAATGGAAAACATCAAATGCCCTTACAATAGCTAACATTATGAAGCTTTTCGTAAATACCGGTATATATTAGGGGAGTATTGATAATTTTCAAATGAGTGGAGGTTATTTATAACTTTGTTTAAACTCAAGGATGCGTGGTTAATTTTTCCTAAAAATAAACTTAATTTGGAGTTTTTTTTTTCTCCCTCCCTAAAATAAAATTAGATTCGTGGACTCAGATTCAATGCAATGCAATGCAATGAGAAGAAAAAAAGACATTCAAAATCCCCCATTGCTTCAACCCTAAAAAAACACACCCGTACTTTTCACTACTTCCCAAAAACCCTTCTCAACAACCAAACCCCAAAACTCTTCCTCCGTCTCCTCCCTCATATTCACTCGCAGTTACACATACACATACAACCTCACACAAATGGATACCTGAAGTTTGCGCCCGAAAATTGTGGGTCTGAGATGCGCCATAGTTATGCAGAAGCTGCTGCGAAGGAGCCTTTCTGCCTCTGGCCCCCCTATTTTATCCGTTAACTCTCCCCTATCTCTACCCCTCTCCGGCAGTAGCTTTCTCTCTCCAAGTTCTTGTGGCGGCGCCCCCAAAATTATCAAAAAGATGTCTTCTTCCACCGCCACTCTCCGGTACACTCACCCGCTGCACCAGTCCAGAAACCCCTTTTCCGCAGCCGCCGCTCACAGCCTCAGGCTTGCGAAAATGACATCCTCCAGTTACCGTCCCTGCAGTTGCTCGGTTGAGAACAGTGCTAATACTGTGCCGTTTAGGGCTTGGGTGGTTTTGAAAGACAGTAACTCTGGTAGTATTGGTGTGCCCTACAGAGCTTGGTTCGGTACGCATGCCGCGAATTCGGATAATGGCGGTGGTGAGTTGTTGGTGGCCTCGGAGAATGAGGGAGGGAACGACGAAGAAAATGTGAAAGCGAGGGCGCAGAGGAGGCAAAGAACCGCCGGCGCCGGCGCCGGCCCGGCGGTGGTGGGGAGCCCGGACTTGCTGACAATACCGGGAGTTGGGCCGAGGAATTTGAGGAAGCTGGTCGATAAAGGCTTTGAGGGTGTAGCTCAGCTTAAAAAGCTCTATAAGGACAAGGTATGGTGGCTATATTGGTTTTTCGTGTTTATGTGAATTTTTCTAGGTTATTTGTGTCGTTTGTCGAATCTATGCATTTAAATTTTGGTCTTCTGGGCATAGACTGTTCCTGCAAATATGAGAAAGTGAAAGGTTGAATGTATATTCTTTTTTAATAGCTGGACAGTTGGGTGTTGATATGCAGGATTAATATGACGTGTAATTGTTCTGTGTTATGGCGTGAGGTTGGTTTGTTCTGTAAACGGTATGATTGCCTTCCGTCAGCACAAAAGGATCTGTTTTTTTTTCCCCGCCCGTTTTTGTTAGTTATAAATAAGTTCTGCCCGAGTTTATTGAATTTCTTGCAGCATTTTTTAAGTAGTTGGCTTAAGAGAATTAATTATACGGTTATATCACAGAAACTTCATAACGTGCTTGCTTGAGCATTTTGCTTGTTTCTACTATGATAAATATGTACTCTGGTGATGCAGTTTTTCGGGAAATCTAGTGAGAAAATGGTGGAGTTCTTACAGAGTAATGTTGGGATCATACACAAGAACCATGCCGAGAGTATAACTACGTTCATCAAAGAGAGTGTGGATGAAGAGCTGAAGGAGAATGATACGAAGCCAGCTCAAAAGAAGAGAATCACCTTGTGTGTTGAAGGAAATATAAGTGTTGGAAAGACCACATTCTTGCAGCGAATAGCTAATGAAACACTTGAGCTTAGAGATCTTGTGGAGATCGTCCCTGAACCAATTGACAAGTGGCAGAATATTGGTCCCGACCACTTTAACATACTAGATGCATTTTATGCTGAGCCAGAGAGATATGCATATACCTTCCAAAACTATGTTTTTGTTACAAGAGTTATGCAGGAGAGAGAGTCATCGGGTGGCATTAAGCCACTCAGGCTGATGGAAAGGAGTGTTTTCAGTGATAGAATGGTGAGTTTTCTACTTTTCGAGTGTGCATACTCTATTAATTCATCCTTAAGGTTATCAATTATGTGATACGCTTATATGTTGTACTACCAATTTATTTTCCCTCATTTATCATAGTTTATTGTATCATAAACTTATGAGGAATATATTAATATTTGTTGCTTTTTAGCTTGGTGGGGTGTTTCAAGTGACAAATCTTGCAGTTCTAGTTATTTTTTTTTTTCACTTTTCATGTACACAAAATGACGTGATGAATCTCCCCATTTCCTTTTCTACTCAACCTGTATATAACTGATTAATTGTGACAAATCTGCTGATTAGAACTATTTTCTTACATGTTCATAAATGGGTGAAAACACCAGCCTATATTTACTAAGGAACTGCGTTTTCCTCTGCTGATGCACATTTGTCAAAATTCTTGTATGAAGGTCTTTGTGAGAGCTGTTCATGAGGCAAAATGGATGAATGAGATGGAGATCAGCATATATGACTCATGGTTTGATCCTGTTGTTTCAAGTTTGCCTGGTCTTATCCCCGATGGTTTTATCTATCTTAGAGCTACCCCTGATACTTGTCACAAACGTATGATGTTGCGCAAGCGAGCGGAGGAGGGCGGAGTCTCTCTTGATTATCTGCGTGACTTGCATGAAAAGCATGAGAGCTGGCTTTTTCCTTTCCAAAGTGGAAATCATGGAGTTCTGTCTGTAAATAAGCTACCCAATGATGTTGACTGGTCCTTACATCCCAATATAAGGGATCGAGTGTTCTATTTGGACGGTGATCATATGCACTCTAGCATCCAGAAGGTATATTCTGTGCCTTATTTCTTGTGTTCTCTTGGGGGTCGTGATCTTTAATATTGAGCTTACCTTTGTCTTGTATGAGCAGGTTCCTGCTTTAGTTCTTGATTGTGAGCCAGACATTGATTTTAGCAGGGACATAGAAGCAAAACGAGAGTATGTGGACTTTCCCTTTTTACTGATATGTGCTTTTGGAAATTGTCATATGCTACTATAAAGACCATATATTGAATAGCAACAACTAAAGCACCGCTCCCTGTTACTGTATACTAATAAGTATCCCCTCTTGGTTTCACAAAATCACAGTTGCATGTACCTCTCTTGTAACTTGTTGCCCCCTGGTGTTGATTAAATGATGCTATAATTCAAATGTAGAAAACTTTGATAGGTTTTTTGCATGATGGATAATTTCATTTTTGAAGGTTTCCAATTCTAATTAATTTTGGTGATAAAAGGGGATATCTGTAATATTAAAACTAAGAAGGGAGGTTTGTGTTATTATACATAGTTAAAGGGAGGTTGGTCTAATTGCCATGTTATATAACTGCCAAGGAATTTCAACTTTAATTTCTGAAATAATGTAATCACAGTTATCCTCATGCACATAGTTGCTTGCCATTCTCCATGCCTGCATTTGCTACTTTCTCTAGATGATCTTTGATTCTGTGATCTGACTCTTTCTCCTCTTTCATTCATGGTTTTAATCTATATTATTTCACTCGTTTTGTGTATATTTATTGCTCGTGAAGGTATGCTCGTCAAGTTGCTGAGTTCTTTGAATTTGTGAAGAACAAGAAAGAAGTTTCCACATCTAATGTTGGAGAAGACGCTACAAAGGGCACTCAACGCCAGGTATTGCTGCCTCATAAGGGAAATTTATGGTTGCCCGGTAAACAGCCCTTCCCAGATTCTACCCTCAACCTCAAATCATTGGATTTCAGACGAGCCCTGTCATTCATGTCCCAACAATAGTGGAAGATGTTGGTTTCTCTCTGGCTGTGTCCAAAGTGACATGTTCATTTCCTCATGTAAAAAGATGTTAACCCTTTTAGATATGTAGAGCTGGTTGTAGCTATGGATTGCAATTTGCTGTTTAGGGATGCGTAGTTTGCTCGGAAATGTGAAAAATGATTGTGAATTTTATCGTGATCATGGTTTTTCTAGCTGCCGATTGTAAGATACTTTCCTTTTGTGCCTGTTATGGGCAAATGAGGGATTCAAATCCTCAAGGCTATGCATTGTGTCCTAGCTATTACTGCGAAGTTTGAAGGATATAGCTTTAGTTGTACTTATGACCAGAAGAATTTTGCGACTAAATTAAACCTTTTATCTTATGGTGTAGAAATTAGAAAATGTTTGAGGTACGTAAAAGTTGAAGGATTAATAAGGCTATGTCGACAAAGTCAGACGCCAGTTGGTAAATTTCTAGGTGAGATGATGGAATGTATGTAACATAATTATTGATTAGTCACAAATAAATATATTTCGTTGAATAAATGTTTATTCTAGAGGTGGTAAATGGATGGGTTAGTTTGGATTTGAGTTGGATTTTATTGGGTTGGGTTTTAAATGGGTTTTAGAGAATGGATTGTGAATGAGTTGGGTTGTAAATGGGTTTGAGTCAGGTTTATAATGGACTGGTGCGGTTTCTTAACGGATTCAATACAAAATAAAATGTATTTTCTTGAATATAAATTTATATATTTTTCAATTATTTATTTGTTATCTAACATATTTTTTAATTTGCAATAATAATTTTATCTCTAACTTTTCAAATTTGTGAAATACTATCAAATTATAATGCTTTTTAGTTGGAACTATTTAGGAACCGCATAAACCTATTCAGAAATCACTTGAACCCATCTAGAACCCAAAAAAATTTGAAGCCCACTAAAGCCCGATCTGATTCAATCCATTTATAAAATTTGAAGACCCAATCCAACCCAAAACTAGTTTAAATAGATTGAAACCATAATTCTCAATCCATTTTGCCACCCCTAGTTTATTCTTTTGCCGTCATTGAGGCAGTCGAAAAATGAAAAATGACCTTTCAGAATAAAACTAAACCAGACGTAATCAAAATCATCCTTTCTTCTTCCCTCTTGTTTATTATTTGAGTAACATATTTTATTATTCAAAATGAGGGTTGATTTGTTACGTTTTGTAATTTTGAGTTTTGTAACTGAGAATGATAGAACATTACCAGAGAATAATTCTAATAAATGGCATATAAGATTGATATAAGAAATAAATATCATATTGTAACAATCCCCCAAAGGAAAACATTGCTACAACAAAGCCACACAACAATACAAACAAATATTACTTGCAGACCACAGTATAGCACGCTCGTAATGCCAAGGGAGATGGGAATTACAAATGAGTTGCATTGTAATTGGTATATGATTATTATCTAATATAATAGTATGAATAATGGATATATTATATATTGCGGTATACTAGACCATATGAGACACTAGGCTTGCTGCCCCCCAGAAGCTCGCCAAATTAAAGGCAGTCAACACAGCAAGTTAGTCGACCTCCCAGCTTTCCATTTTCCACTTCTTCCCATGATAGTTATATCATAAGTCTGTTAATGGAGCGGATTTTAGTTTCGATCGATTAAAATATTTAATAGATCAAATTCGATTAAAAATATTCATAATTCAAAATAAAATGATAAGTTATGTGATCAAACAATACTTAAAAATTCGCATCCAAATTTCATAATATTTTTTTATTAAATTAATAATCACACGTATATAATATTAATATAGAAGTTTAAATAAAATGTAATGTGTAGGGCATTTTAATTAATAATACATTAATTTTGATTTCTCAAGGTAATTCTTTTAACAAAATAATGTATAGATTTCGTACATATTTTAAAATATTTTTCTATTTTTTTAACATAAAGGATAAACTTTTTATTGGTTAGTTAATCTTACAATTTTCAAAATTCTTAATTATTATCTAGGTTGGGGTTTTTTTTTTATCAAGTTTCAAACTTCTATTATATTCGAACTCAATAATAATGAATATAAATTCTATATGATTCGGATTAAATTCGGTTGCTAAAAAGAGCAAATCGACTTCGGATTTGATTTGAATCCGACTCATTGATGGTGTTAAGTTATCACAAGTCAAAACACATGTACTAACTGCCTATACTAGTTATTAGAGCTGTCAATGGGGTGGATTTTAATCTTAATTGGATATGTATATTCAATTGATCTAATTATCCGATAGGCCAAATATGATTATGAGCCTATTGGATGGGCTTTTTTTTTTTAGTGAAATACTTATTTTTTTCAAAAAAGAGCACTCCCAAACAAAAAATTTGTCTTTGGATGAGTTTTTAAAAAAAGCAGAAGTCAGAAAAAAAAAATCAAAAGATGACTTTTTCTAGAAGCTACTCAAAATAATTTCAAATAAAAGCACATTTTAAAGTACCTTTTTATTGCTGCATCCAAATTCAAAACGGTTTGGTTTAAAAAAAAACACCGCTCAAGAATTACTTTTTTTTTAAGCCCATCAAAACGAATAACATTCCATAATTTGAAATAAGGAGATTGGATATGGAATCAAGCAGTGGTCTAACTCTGAATTTTAATAATATTTTTTTATTAAATTGAGAGCCTTATAAATATAGTATTAGTAAAGACACTTAAATAAAATATAATATATCTAGCATTATAAATATTAATACACTAATCTTTATTTTTTAGGCAATTTTTTTAACGAAATCATGAATAATTTGTATAAATATTCTAAAATATTTTCATACTTTATTTAATTTTGTTTTTTACACAAAAGATTAATTTTTTATTTGTTGTTTGATTTTAATTTTTTTTAATTTTTTATTATTTGTTTCAATTTCTATTTTTATCAGGTTTGAGATTTTTTTTTTTTATTATCAAAATTCAACTTTATACAACGACCAAATAAGATTCAAATTGGGTTCAAGTAACACTGAGCACGCCAGCGAATGCCTCGCCGTTGCACACCACCGTATTAGAACTTGATATTGATGGCGGCGAATCCTTTCTCTTTCTTTTCCTTTCTTTTTTCACTTTGATTTTGTATTATTTTAATTAATAATTTAACTAGTTCATTTATTGAAAAGTAATTAAGATAAATTAATTTAACGATAAATAATATGTCTTTTCTATTTAACTTCACGATTACAAAACCTAAATTTCTAAAGAAAGTATTACATTTAATTAATTTTTCGTCTAAATTTTCTGAAATAAAGAAACTACGTAAAACTTTGCACAAGTTAGTGGTTTATATATATATATATATATATATATATATATATATATATATTTGTTTTTTTCCTCTATTTTTTACCCTTTTTCTTTTTATCTTTCTCTCTCTCTCTCTCTTTGTCATTTTTTTCGTATATGCATTTTCTTTTTGTTTCACTACAATAAATGTGACATTAGATGGCTATTTGATTTGCTTCTAAAACTGATAAAAATACCTTTATTAATATTAACGGAAAGTGCACACTTAATGCGTGTGCAAAATAAAAATAAAATATAATTTAATTATGTATTTAAATTTATTTTATATAATATAATTTTTTTATCACAATAATTATAAACAATTCAAATTAGATTTAATTACATAATTAAAAGTAAATGGGATAGAGAAAACTATAGGATTAGATTTAATATTGATGAGAAAAGAAATTATTTGAAGTAATTTAGGTGCAAATCGGCTTATTATTTTTGTACTAGTACAATTTCTCCATTAATTACCGGCCAATCTTGTGACTGTGGTCTAGAATACGAGATTTCATCGCTCGGAAGGTTTGGGGACGACTCTGAAAGAAGCAGAAACGAGTTGGTCAGGGCTCGCGAGCAGCGGGCACGACAACATGAGGAGGGCCACTGGGCTCATAAACAACAATTGAACGCTGGTTTGCGCCGAGCAGCTCGCCGAAATAATCCCCAAAACTGCTAAGCAATTGCCCCAAGTGCTATGGTATTGAACAGGCCGGACCCGCCCTGGGCTTCGCAGTTTTTGCTGTTTGCCATCATGGCTATCACAACAACATTAATCAAAATGCATGTGTACTTAGTCTTGCCTATACTGGCCATTATTTCTCTGATAAATGTTCTTTTATTTTTTTTCTTTTTGTTTAGAGAAAATAGGATCTTGTATTTTGATTGATTTGATGATGGAGAACTAATGAAATGTTCTGAGGGTATTTATAGTTCCCAAACTTAATTTTCTGATCATGATGAGGTTTAGTGGAAAGATAAAATAAGGTAGGTCTCTTAATGGGTAGAGTTTTACCTTATTTATACCAATTTATTCTTTATCCATATCCTAAAATTTTAAAATCTATTCATACCCTATCCTAATCCATTACTATTAGAAATAAATGAATTAGGGTAGAGCCTTATCCGTTCCTACCTAATGGATATTCACACTGCACATACATTTCACACACACACATTGTACACACATTTTCCACACAGTGCACACACACGCTGACACTGCACACACAGTGCGTGCACATGCACACACACATTATGCAGTGTGTGTGTGTGCACGCGCGCAATGTGTGAAAACTGTGTGTTAAAATTGTGTGCTTTGTGTGGGTGCTTTGTGTAAATGTGTATGTGTGTGTGTGTGTGTGTGTTAATTGTGTGTGTAAAAAAATAAAAGGACACAATGTCACAAAATGACAAACAAAATTTCTTTTGATTGGATAGGGTTTGGACCCATACCCTTAAAATAAAGTATATCCAATAGGTCTATATTTAAATAAGATAGGATAAGTTATGTGGTATACTTTATAGGGTATTTTTTTTGGGTTGATAGGCCTAAAATAAGGCACACGATACATTTGTTAAATAAGAAATCCAATTTTGCTGATTTAAAGACGATTAATTGACTATAAATAAATTAGTGGATGATCAATCGTAGGGGTGGCAATTTCTGGCCCAACACGGCAACCCAATACAAACCCAACACGAACATAGCGGGTTAGGGTTGAGAGTTTATGAGTTGGGTTGAAAATGGATCGAACCCGAAAACGACCTAAAAAATGTGGGTTGGATTGGGTTGATTCGTGGGTTACCCAGACAACCCGAATTCTTTTATGGGTTAACCGACAACCCAACCTAAATCTTTTTTTAATCTTTCTTTCTCCCTTCCCTCTCGTTTAGAGAAAAATATATTATGAATAAATTATAAATCATAATATTTTGATGGGTTATAATTAATCATTATTAATATAATATAGGAAAATTTATGAAAAAGAGAATAGGGAATTTTTTTAATTATTAAACACGCAAAATTTTTTAGGTATTTAAAGATAAGAGATCGTTAAATCTTTTAAATAAGTGAAAAATCAATTTGAATGAAAAACTATAATTATGTTAATTATCATCTTCTTCTTCCTTCCAAAAAAAGTATATCTTCTTCCTTTAATTGTTTATTTGCACTCATTGAAGTTTTATATTGATTTATTTTAATATTGAATGAAATGTTTTTATCAAACATTTTCATAGTATATTATAAATAAATTTTAAATAAACTAGAGTAGAAAATGAACTCATTAGTTTCTAATGTAAATTCCAAACTCGTATTTTGTACGTTGCCGACCATCACTACAAGTATTTATACCTTTTAGTGACGAATCAATTACAAATTTAGTTTTCTATGCTAGATTTCATTTTTAACAAATTTGTTAGTAAATGTCTTGTTACTAATTGTTTATTTAGTTTTATTTACATTGAATTCTATCATTAATCATCACATTATGTGATGATACTCTAAAACTGTGATAAAATGTAAAAATCGCCATCACAAAATTTTCAATAGATTTAGTGAAGGGATGCTTTCTTATAGTACATACAAAATAAATGTATATTTTGTATAGTTAGCCAAATGAAAAATTAGGAGAAAAAACCAACTTTTAACTAGTAAATTATAATTGCTTTAATTTTTTCATTAGAAAAGTTGGAGTTTTTATTTAAAACATGTCAACCCGGATTGACACGAATCCAGTCAAGTTGGGTTAGGATTGAGGTCTCATGAATTTGACAGGTCATAAATTAGGTTAGAATTATAAAATTTTGTGTTATACCCTTAACTCAACCCAACCCTGAATCCACCCAACCCACCTGAATTGCCACCCCTAATCAATTAGGTCAATGAATTAAGCTTCAATTATATGTAGTACAAAATTGCACATCTAGGCAGTAGCTTTATTTATGCTAGTAGGTATGACACACTTTATGTGTGTGCAGAATAAAAATAAAATATAATTGAATCACGTGTTTAACAAATTTTTAATTTTATATATTAAGAAAATAAATAATAAATTTTATATATTAAGAAAATAAAAAATAATTAAAATTAAAATTATATATTGTGAAAAAAAAAGAAATGATTGAAAATTAAATTGAGTTTTATTATTAAAAAGTTAATAAAATGATAAAATACACTAAATATTAAGTATAAAATATAAGAGAAGAGAGAGACAAGAAAAGAAAAAGAAATAATATATTACGTTAAAAAGAGGAAAGAGAAAGGTGAGAGAAAATAAAAGAGTAGAAATAGAGAAAAAAATGCCAAGGATATCAAACAATTATTAGAATGTGATGATCTTATGAATTTGACAGGTCATGAATTGAGTTAAGATTGTAAAATTTTATATTATACTCCTACCTCAACCTAACCTGAATCCACTCGACCTACCTAAATTGCCACCCCCAATCAACTGGGTCAACGAATTAAGCTTCAATTATATGTAGTACAAAATTGGGTTAGGGTTGACACGAATCCAGCCCAATAGGGTTAGGATTAAGGTCTTATGGATTTGACAGATCATGAATCGGATTAGGATTACAAAATTTTGTGTTATACCCCTACCTCAACCCAACCCAAATCTACTCAACCCACCTGAATTGCCAATATATATATTTCTTGTAACATCGTGTATTAAAATATATATAAGATGCAAATATTTTTATAAAATATAAATACTTACAGTATTTTGTTACAATATATTGAAAAATAGAATAAATCGCACTCACGTACCATGTTTGTGTTGGTGTAACAGACTTCACATACATTTTTTCAATTAGCATGATACGCCAAGTGAATTTATTAAATAGCTCATTGCTCCTTATTTGTTTGTCATAAAATAGATTTGAAACTACTAGTTTACCCTTGTAATTAAATACACAAATTTGTACATACAAAGATAGCATTAAGCTACCTATCAGAAGGGGAAAAAAAAGCATAAAGCTTAATGCATATGAAGCAGATATACTCTAATGTATGGCTTATATAATACTAGTCAGTCAAGGACACTCGATGTGTGTTTAAAATAAAAAATATATAATTTAATTATATGTTTAAACTTTAAATGATTAATATAAAATTAAAATATTTATTAAATTTTATACATTTTATATGCTTTTTAATTATTTGTAATGTATGTATTTTATTTAATTTATTATAGAACAATATTTTAAAATAGCAATATAACACTAACAAATAAATAAGAAATGAAAAGTTTAAAAAAAAGATAAAAGAGAGATGAAAAGATTTATAGAGGAGGGAGAAGGGGAAATGAAAGAAATTAAAAGCACGTTAATACCGGAGAAGAGCGAAGAGCGAGAATATAAATGAAAAGTGGAGACAACAAAAGAGCTCAAAAGAGACCAAAGACACCGAGATAGTTATTAGACCCCTCAAATATTTTATTAATAGTATAGATTAGATCTACAAACTATGCAAAAAAATTGTACCATGAGTCAAACCGTAAGGTGACTAACGCTAGTCACACTTAATCTTAGCCATTAAATATATTAAATCTAATCTACATCGTTCATTTTCCTATAACCTACTTCCTGTTTTTCAAGTAACACGAACTGGTTACATGTATAATAACAGGTTGTGTGAGCTTTTTATGCTACTATAATAGCATTACACCATATTTATCCTATTCCCTAATTATGCGGTTCCACAAAATGTAGATCAAATAAAACTTTGTAATTTTCCATGGTCTATTAAACTAGTTTTATGCCATATTTACCCACATTTATTTTTTTTTTATTATCAATTTTTATTTGAACATCATTTTTCGATCAGTTTCTCGTAGTTATTTACAACCGAAAAAATTCACTACGAGAAACTGATTTATTATATTCAAAAAAATTATGAAAAAAATATTGAAGTTTCTTAAAATAAATCTTAATATCCTAAAAAAATCAGTTCCATCAATTTTTCATTCTAAAAGTCCCAACATTTTGGTTTACGACCAACATAATCATTGTCTTTTCTTATTCAAATACTTACAGAATTTTATTTTTTTTCAATAATTGTTTAAATTGATTTGTGTGACTCTAAATCGAATTTTTTGAGATATAATTTTGAAATTAAAGATAAATATGAAAACTATTAATTGAATTATAAGATTTGTAAATATTTTACAGTCAAAATATATGTATTTCTTGAATAAACTACAAAAATAATATTAGTATGTTATTAAAAGATAATTTTTTAAAAATACTTAAATTCACCTTTTGTCAATAAAACATTTTTTTTTGAAATTTTAAAAAATTACAGGTAAATAAATAAAAATACTTTTTCAAATTATTCTTCGGTATATTACGTCTTAGTTCCAATAATGATTATAATATATATATACATATACATATATATATATATGTATGTATTTGTGTGTGCTTTACATAATAATTAGAAGTATACTAGGACTAATATATGGTCCGAATAAATAATGTGATGTAAAATAGATCAAGGGCATTGTACCATGTAATTAAGAATGTGTTTTGTACAAACTATGGACTTAATGAATAAAAACTGTATATTTGATATAAAACGTTTAGCATAACATATTTTTTTATAGTATTTGATTTTATCAATTATTATTATATTTATTCAAAGTCTGAAATGCATAAGAAAAATGTTTGTGGAAAAAGTACATTAAAATTATTATAGGTATTAATTGCATATCATCTAATTAAAAAATTGTAATAATTCTAATTATTAAGCTATTATCCATATAATATTATATCTCAGATGTATCATACTGTTAAATTAAGAAATTTAATGATGCATATAAATTAATTTTTGCACATTTAAAAAGAGTAAAAGTACGATAAAATAACATCAAAACAAGTTATTTTTTTCATATTTTGCATACACGTCTATGGATTCACATATCATTTTTTATACTATTGATCTAATCTTTCTATTATAATTTCAAATATTGTGGCACACTATTTAATATGAAAATAAACGTTTTAATGGAGGCGGAGCCTGTTTCGTGCAGCACCAATTGCTGTTGTTGTAAATTGTAATAGGAAAGACAAAAAGGATAGCATGTAATTAAAGATTTAGTAGTCGGTTTTTATTGTAAATGAGCAACTTGTAACCTATTGTAAAACTTTAAAATTGTACACTTGTCATAATTTTGGGCTGTGACTAATACTAATCACATACGAAGTTGACTAATGGTTTAAGGTGAATGAGAAATTAAATTTATAATTGAGCTAGTAATATAGCTAATTAAGTGAAAAAGGAGTGCAGTGGGAAGGTGACCATCCACATTGAAAAAAGGAGACAAAAGTTTCTTATATTTATGTTTCAAGTGACTCGTAAGATGGGCTCCCAAGTGTGTTGAAGGGAGAGGACCTAACATAAGTAGGTACGATCCAAGCCCGTGTGCACCATTTGTTTGTCCAGTCGATCAGGCTTGGTCCTGATTTCGATCAAAGATATTCTTTTTGAATGGCGTACGAATTGAAATCGGGTACAAAACGGATCGAAACCAACTCAAATTAAGCTAGAAGCACCTCTTTTGCCCCAACAACCACAACTGTTGGGGCCATACCAACTATGGGGGCCTGTTTATCATTGATTCATTGTTGAAAATTCGTGGTTATATCATACCCCACAGTTTAATTTTAGGGGGTTTTTAGTATATTTTTTCCTAATTATTAATTAACACAAGGAGGGATGACTCAGTTAGGTTAATTTTATATGTTAGAATTAATGAGGTAACTAATTACTGTCAAGTTTAATTAAAATGCTAATGTAAAGGTATGTTTTTTTTTTTTGGTAAATTAATATAAAGGTATGTTGATCCATACATATTAACGAACACCCATGATTCCACAATTCTAATATTGTACCTATAATATCCTAACTTGTTATATGGAGGGATTGAGATCATATTTTCATTTCAAATTTAAATGTCAATTTGTGTTTGTCGGTCGGCTACCTTGTACCCAGAACTTCCCCGGCACGGTGAATAGAATATATCAAGACCAAGCAAAGTTCTTCAAAATAGCCAAAAATCTTGGTTATTTTACTCAAATGTCGAAAAATATTGATATTATTTGAATATCACAATAGCCAATAAAAAGAAAAAAAATGATATTATTTTACTCAGCATATATATGATTCCTAGATCATAAACTGAAACCAAAAATTGCTCAAGGCAATGCATTTTCATATACAGTTAACCTCTCCATTCTATTTACATCACTAAACTTTGTGCAGCCTATGGATAATAAATACATTTGCATCTTAAATTTCCATCGTATGATCATACATATCTTCCTTAATTTATTTCAAAAAAATAACAGTAAAAATAATCATCAAAACCCAAGATCAAAGGATGGAGAACCAAGAATCCCAAGATTTTCCTGAATAGGTTCAATCACCACATCTGTTTTCTGCGTCGAACACTCTGATTTATATCTGAGTAGTTTGGCGGCTTCTTCCTCCACAGCATCGAGATCGATACCTTCGTAAAATTGATCATCTTCAAATACATCTATGTTTTCCTCTGTCCTCTCTGCTTGTACCCGCATGCATGAGTTTGCAACCGGAGCTTCATAGAGTAGCGAGAACTCCTCGTCTAAATTAACCATGGGTACTGATTTAGCTTGGTGGTAATTCAATTTTCTTTTCCGGCTCTCCACCTTGCTCTCAACCATCTCCGAGGGAGAGGGAATACCATTGCATGCCAATTGAGAGTTTCTAGCAGTTAAGTCTAAGCCAGTTTGAGGAGTGTCATCGTGTTTTGTTCCCGATGAGCTCCCGCTTTGACCCATCCTGCTACTTTGAACAACAGAGTCGGGACTAAACTTAGAGGCAAACTCAGGCAAGCTTTGAAATGGAGATTGACTGAGTAATGATCGCCTGTCATAAGGATATGAGTAAAAAATGCTTTAAGATTATTGAAGAATTCAAGGAGCTAACTCCTCGTTGATGTTATGTACATTGTAATGAACGTTGAGCAGAAAGCTAAATCAATATTTCGTTTAAGGAATATCATGATAAGAGAAAAGGGAGAACACAGTGTGAAGTTTCAGGAAACCTGTAAATTGCCATCATGTCAGTCCTACCATCTCCAGCTTGTGTGCTAGCTGATGTAGGATTTACGCAATCATCTATGAAGCTGTCCTCATATGAACTGTTATCATGCTCATCTACATCGTCATCAGATGCCATATCTTCTGACGATACCCTGAAGAGGATTGCAAAATTAAATGAGAAACTGAACTGCTAGGCCTAATTCAGAGAAATGAGGGCACAGAAATATGTTTACTTTTAATATTGGAATTTGAAAGGACAAGAAAAGCATTGAGAACCAGTTGAAACTGGGAGAAAGGAAAAAAATGTATCCCTGGCTTTAAATGAAGCCAACAAGTACTTCAGCTATGTTCAATCTCTCATATTAGACTTACTCTGCTTCATCTTCTATATAGACTGCAATATCTTCAGGTCGCTTCTTCTTACCTGGATGTCCAATAAAAGACAGACAGCAATTTAGTACAGGAACTTCCCAGAAGAGCCTTAATCATTCTTACAAGATATCAATTCACGTAGCCAGATCTACAAGCATTCTTCAAGCATAACAGACGTCAGGTCCTTAGAAAATACCACAAAATTGCAATAGCCTAGGCAATAGTATGACGTGATGAATGTATCAATCAAAAGATATTTGCAAGTGAACGAACAAAATCAAGTTAGTTAACCTTTGACAAGCTTAGCTGCTGTATGATAGGCACCGCCTCTGAAAGTTCTCATTTTTCTATTCAGGCCAGTTTGTTCCTTGGGCTGCGAAGGAACTTTCCTGCTGTGATCTCCATGCTTGCGCAACCTTCTGAATTTGCATTGCTGCTCAACTGTTTCGGGCTTCACTCCAGAATCCACAAGCCATTCTCTGCTGCTGCTTGTGTTTGAAGTTTTAGCAACAGGAGTTTGCATTTCTTCAGCAGCTGGAATAGGCGACATGCATGCTCTCGGTGCATTATTGTCCCAACACAGTACGGGTGTTTGAATGTCATTACCACTCGAACATGGGATGTCAATTTTACTCAAACCGTCCTCTTGAAGTGCCTTTTCATCAACTTTTCCTGAAACATTCAAAAGGGCAGATAAGCCTTGATATAGCTACATGTAAACAAGAAAGAGTATAACAATAGAAGTTTCAGAAGACAACCATAATTATTTACGGGAGATTCTGGGACAATTCCGCTTTTGATGAAATTAGTCAGTCTTGGACTAAGATCGGAATCTCTAAAATCATCAACTGACGGCATTAGTGGCCTATCATGCGCAACAGTATGATCCTCATGAGAGATACCCATTTCTTTAGGCTTTCCGCTGGAAATTGGGGTGTTAAGTATTTCCTCAGCCTCAGACAACACTTCCCCTTTTTGTACATCAGGGATGCGTGGACTAGATTCAAGAAAATTCTCGACTTCTTGGAATCTTGAATGAAAAGAAGGGTTACTTTTAGCTTGCACAGCCTCCTCTTCATTATTTTCAGAATTGTGCGTCAAATGTTGTACACTACCTTCTATGCTTTTAGAATTAGATCCCAGATGCAGTAGTTCTGTTACTGATAAAACCAGGACATTTCCAACATCATCAACAGATACAAAGTCCGAATCAAACAGGAGGGTATGTACACTAAGTTTTTCTTTGTGGAAGTCTTCAATGTGCATATCTTTATCGACTTCCTCAAGTTCTATATCAGTTTCCAGTACTTCTGTTTTCAATTTCTCTTCAGCAGGATCGCTAGACCTCGCTGAATCACAACCAGGTTTTAAACAAGAAAAAAGAATTAGAAATAGTGCAACATGTCAGTATTGTACAAATTTAAGTTAAATCACATGGAAATAGGACGATGAGATGCTCATTAACATTATGAGATGCTAGCTGCAGGTTGAATTTTATATTTGCATTTCTATTGTTGCCTAAGTCATTACCTTCTATTATTTTGTCATGAGTCTCAACTGCTTCAACTCTCAAGCAAGGACCTGACATATCTTCATCCTGAATTAATAAAAGGACTCAAATAATAGAAAAGAATAGCAAATTGAGTTTAAAATAAATCCAAAACGAGCTAATGAACAAACCTCTGCCGACAGAGTTTGGCTGTCTTTAGAAAAAGTTAAGCCTTGTAGATATTGCATTGTGTCGATTAGCATCCCTGTTCTAGATGAATGCACCACTTTATTTACAGGGCATGGGAATGCCTGGAAGTGAGGAAAGGCGATAAGAGATGGTTTCCAAGAAATTTCTCCAGTAGAGGCAAAATAATTGGCAAGTAGATCCATCTCAGCATCGGTTAATTTGGTTTTGTATTCTGGCAATGAGACAGGGTTATCATCTTTCATTTTCTTTCCACGAGGAACAAATTCTTCAATTGACATCTCAAGAAGTTGCACTTCAGGTTTAAAAACATGGGGAACCTGAAATACATATGCAAAAGACAAAGACCAAGTTGTCAGCCGCATCATACTCAAAAACTTTTATTTTATGTGCTTTTTGAGAAAAATCTAAATAATATCCGGCAAAAAAAAAGCATACCATCCTCGCACTAGAGTGGAAATTAAAGCTATTCATTCCACCATTTCTCATGTGTTTCTTAATTGCCTTTCCGTTTGCTTGCTTTCGCATGTAACCCTTCAACTCTGTCCCTTCACATGCTAAAACTAGTAAGCTTATTAAGGAAACTGTTTCACAAATGATTAAAACTCTGCTTTTGTATCTTTCAATTGTAATTAAGATGTGAGAAGCTAGGCTTGCATCAGAATCAACAAAAATGAGCCCCCTATAATTGGAAAAGGATATCAACTCTTCCTTCATGCTTCCTTCCAGTCCTCCCCATGCGCTGAATCATTCTCAAAGGTGAGACATTAGCATCAAAGCATATAACGAGATCAACTTCCATGATATCCAGACCTTCTTCACCAATTGATGTTGCAACAATCACATTGTACCCACCTGTCCGAAATTTCTACAGAGACAAGTCAAATAAGCCGCTGAGGACAGGATACCAAAAATTCGATACAATGAATTACCTGTAAAACTGCCTGTTGAACTTTTTGTGATTGTCCCTTCGAGGTTTTTCCTGCGGAGAACAAAATAAGTAAGAAATTTCACAAAATATACAAATGCATTCAACAGATTTACCAAGCCAGTGGACAAAACATGACTACCATGTACGACAGAAGGAACGAAAGTGGAGGGGGGGGGGGGGGTTTGTTGGAAACAAGGTAAAGAAAGAAAGAAAAAAAAACAGACAAGCAAAGGGAACACACAGACGCAACAGACAGACAAACAAAGGGAAAACAATGGACAATTTGAAGTGCTATGCACCTGAGCTTTGTCCAATGAACTCCGTAGCTTTAACAATCTCCCCAATGTTTGCCAGCGCATTAAGTATGTCCCTGACATTGAAATATTACTGTAAGTAATTTGCTTATATTTTTAGCATATTTCAGCACCATATGCATGAAGAATGAAAATTTGACTTCACCTGACACTACCCCTAAAATTTGAAAAGATTATAACCCTGGAGTTTTGTGGATCTTTCACTCCTGCACCAGAATTCACATATGTGAATAAGACTGCATTTTTTCCTATTTAAATCAAAATTCTTAAGTAAAGAAAAGCCGCAAAGAATAAGGACTCCCTTCAGTTCTAATACACATAATCGGGTGGCATAATATCAATAATTATGACACACCATCTCAATTTTGATATTTCCAAAAGCTCGAGAAAATGGACTAGTTGAAAAACAGATTTTGTTTATTGCTAGGATAATAACGTGGGAAAGTAGGATAAGCGAGTGTAACAAAAACCTGCATCTAGTTCCTATGCCATATTCACTTACTAAGGGTGACTTCTTTAGTGCAACTTAATATGATACAGAGTAGCTAATCCCGCCAAATAGAGTTCTCGATATGCAGTTGCGACTGATACCCTGAACAAGCCAATTTCTAAATTTTTACCCATAGTAATTGATCTACAATGAACACAAAAAATTTAGATGCATGTGTCACATTCAAGCGATGGAGGCCCTTTTTCTCTTTGATCTCTGTACATGGTAAATAAATATCCATGCAAACATTTCCTGGGGTTTATGCAGTCCCTTGTTTAACCCAACATTATCATTTCGTCACTATCTAAGCTTGTCACATCACTTTTCATATAATTATAGGGAGACCGTGTTAGCAAAAAACAGGTCAACAAACAAATTAGTTCAAAACAAAATCAGCTTCATCTGATAGGTGTTTGTTTCAGCTTCAACAGTGACACATAAAGAAAGTAATAGTCATGCCATGGTAACACAGAGCATATCATGTGAAAGAAAATAGTCCCGAAGCTCCCTACGGAAATGGTCTTTTAGTACTTCCAGCATTTTTGCCAATTTGGGACTGGGGGCACCATGGGAAATGGTTTGCTGCATTAGAAGTTTTGCTTTTAAAAGTACTTCATTTCTACTCATCAATCGTGCAAAAGGCCTGCAAAAATCAAGCTAACTGAAGCTTAGAATAACAGGCACCTTAGTAAAATTTTTAGGTAAAAACTAATAATTCAAGTACATACAAGTGCAGAAATATCTGGAAATAATAGTCTTTTGACAGTTTTTACACTATTGTCCAATTTACTCTCCAAAAACATATAAAATTGGAAGTATTCTTAATAAATAAAAATGAAAGAAAGACAACTTTATATGATGAGAAAGAGGCATACCCTTGTTTCAATTTTTCATCAAGCATCTCAAATGCAGGCCTTATCCCATGGCTTGAAAGCAATTTCCTCATATGGTACAATGTTATAAGAGATCCAAAATAACCTTCAATTTCTCCATACTTTGTATGAGGAAAGCCCACAGGTGGCTCTTGGCGAAATTTGTCCCTCGAATTAAGCAAATCACAGGGGCTTAGCTGTAAATCAGATACATGTTTTAAGTGTAAAATATAACCAGGATGCAATAGTACTATATTTAGTATCCACCTTAGCTTCCAGCCATATTTTCAGTCTCAATTGACTAAAACAAGAAACCAAAGAAAGAATATCAATGTGGAAATAGATGGGAATAACATAGGGTGTAAGCAAGTTGTGGAATACTAACTGAAGTTATCAGTATGTGAAACTTAATTTATAGACGGAAAAGAAGTTTCCCTTATATATTTGCAAATATTTCTCCTGCTGTGCATGAAAAATGTGCAAAACCCTGAACGACCAATCTAGGCTGCAAAGCTAGGAAAGCAACTAAAAAGCTGAAATAGCATACTACATCTCAAAGTTTTAAATGATAGGATTCAGAAACATACTGTCTGGAAATCTCTCTTCTGAAGCACTCCAATCGTGCAAAGACGGGCAACAAATGGACGTGCAACTTCCAAAAGCAGATTATTTATTTCAACAGCTTCATCACCCATGGCAACCTAATAGGATTTCTCACATACTCATAATTTCGTAGCATTGAATTTGCAATTATATAAATTTTAAGTTATCCGTACCTCAATTACTTCTATCTTTTTCTCATGCACATAAGGAAGTACATCAGGGTCACTTTCATTTCGGTACTCAAGTGCAGATATTTGAAGATTGTCGATTATATGCTGGATACTCTGCTGTTTACCTGAATATGGCCAATTAGAATCATTTCAGAAGGCAGAGTGTCAAATCAACTATATCTTTCAGGTGGCCTTGCAGAGTACTCACTTCCTGGTGTTGCTGTCAATGCTAGTATTCTTAGTTGAACAGGAGTATCCATCAACTGAAAAACAAATGCAGTAGTATTATTAATATACGAAATAATAAGATTAGCGAATTATGGTGTATAAAATCTTCCTAAGCTAATCAGTTTACAAAATTTTAATGGAAATTAATATGAATTGGAAAATTGGATGCATGAAGAGAATGGGCCATAGAACTCATGGAATCAAATTTCTTGGAACATTTCATGGCCAATAGTATAGCTTTTGCAATATAAGATACGTAGGAAGATAAATAAACCTCAAGGAAACACAGGAAGAAATGACTGAAGTAACAAACCTCTCGAACCACTACACAGTAGGAATAGTTTCCCGTAGCACGATGTGCCTCATCAATCACCAAGCACACCAGATCCTTCACCAAACATGAGCCTAGAACATAAATTCAATTGAGAAAATCACAAAAGGATTAAGCTACTAAGATCTAAGCGAATCTGATAAATTTACTAGAAAAAATGATTTCTTTTATAGAGACATTCACCATAACCATAGGATGAAAAGAAATGTGAACCTGGAGAAGATACCGTATATTATATTTTAAGGATAGATACAATCATCATCATATATATATTTATACATTTTTTTTTCTTTTCCTATTTTCCCAGAAAACATCACTGAGGTTGCTTAAAGAAGAATGGAAGAATACAGCGTAGCGAACCATGTCTTGCCACTGCATAGAACTTGCTTAATAGATCATTGATCAATTCTATCTAAAGAAAGAAAATAAGATATGAATTAATTCACACCCAATGGCATAGTCAAAATAAATGTACATCCAAAAGCTGATTTGGTTGCAACCAAGCGTAAGAATAACACTTCACTAAGTCCTTGATAACATCACTAAATATTTTCATAAGGATTCACAGGATTCTCCGGTAGGGAGAACATATTGATAGAATAGGACAGATTCAGATAAAGCACTTTACAATTGTCAGAACTCCCTTCAAGTTCAAGAAGAAAAAGTATTACATCAACACTGGTATTTTCTATATATATATATATATATATATATATATATAAGACTAATACGCTTTACAATTATATATATATAAGACTAATACGCTTTACAAAACCAAAATAATCCTTGAACCACAAACAGATCATGGACCAGATTAAGTTCTATCTTCCATGTTTATAACTAGGCCACGTAACTTTTTCAAATTTCATATATTGACTTCAATAATGCATCATGAAACGTTGAGAGACAAACCAGAATGTATGTCCTTCTCCAACACTTGTGGAGTGACAAAAAAAACTCGTTTGTTTTTCCAAAAATCTGCTCTTCTAGAAGGACTCGTCTGGCCTGTTAGATCAATGGTCCACTCCTGCAATCAGTAAAATGACAGCTGTCTCAAAATAGGTAAGTAATGCAAACTCTCCAACATAAAAAGTAGCAAATAAAGTCCAGGAACATTGTAACCACTGTCTTACTTGTGGAATTCCAACAATATTATGACAAGCTTCTATTTGTTGCATGACAAGTGGTCGAGAAGGAGCAGCAAAAACAATTTTTCCTACCGAAAATGCAAAAGAAATCTTGTCAACCTTGCTTAACAAAGGCTTCTGATACAGTGAAAAGAATAACTCTAGCAAATTTTCCAGCAGAGTTTGATTTTTGTAGGGGCAAAAACAAGACCAAATTCAATTAAAAAGTTGGCAAACCCAGATGTGTTTAAATTCATAAAGTTGAACTTGCAGATATCGAGTCAATAAAAATTAATAAATAAATAAATAAATATATATATATATATATATATATAACTGAATATATGTTTGAATCTCTTAAGTTCTCATCTCATTGGAATTCTTTCTTTTTTCCCCTCAAAAACAAAGTCCATCCCATTTTGAATTGAAGAATTTCTGACCACAGTTCCATGCCCTCAGTTCCTTTACAAGCAGTATGGAACATAACTAAAATCACAGCAACTAAGCTGAAGACCACTAACCATTTAACAAATAAGGTGAAAATCAATATAATGATAGATGTGTTTTTGCCATATACAAACAACTCCTGGTCATTCTGCAAACTTCTAATAAAAATTCATCACAGTTGGGTTTTCTAGCTCAGTAAGGTACATGTAGAACTTAATGTTCCCAACTGAAATTCATTTGTGATAAAAAAATGTGTTGTTTCTGTTTCACATTATTCATCTAGAAAGCAATAAGGATTATTTTGAGAGGGCTCATAAAAGTTCACAGACATGTTTGTTTCCTGAAGTCTTTTCAGAAATACAGGGGAAAACTTGACAATGATAATGCATTGAAAGTTACCAATAAAGAGAAACATAGCACCCAAATTTCTTTACAAATACCATGATTTTATTAATAGGCCTCTTATGATAAGCAGTGGAACTTTTGGATGGCTCCATGTTGTCTCCAATTTAGGGGCGTTGCGAAGCATGTGTCTTAGACATATTCTAATTATGTGTAGACATAAAAAATATACAAGCTCAATCAGGAAAAAGATGGATAGCTTAAAGATCATAGCACTATAATAACCACTGAAGTAGCTGTGGCTGATTGTGAAAAAGTATATTGTAGCCATGGGCTTCAAAAATACACACACACATATATATATATTTGGGAGAACTTGCTGCTATACTGTGATCAACCAAAAATTAACAAAAGCAAAGGTGAATGAAACAGAGTCTGAAACAGTACAGCATCTCATTACCTTCAGGAAACCATCTGAAATAATTATACATGACAACTGCTGCAATAAGAGTTTTTCCAAGCCCTGTTGGCAATACAACTAAAGTATTGGAAAATAGAGCAGTTCTGGTGATAGAGAATTGATAATCCCGACGAGGGACATTCACTGCCATAAATAGAAAATGGAAGAGTAAATCTTAGAAGTTCAGAAACCCCTCAAGTCATAATAGAACTCTTATTTTCATCCGAACACATTGCACAAGCATTTCTCTTAGAGTAACTAGAAACATGATGATCATAATGAACTTTTCATTTAAAAGACATTAACACTTACTATTGCTAAATGCCAGCTGAAGTTGATCAACCAGTAAACATTTTAAGAAGCACATCTTTAGTGCTATGCAAATCCTTGTTTATTGGCGAAAATTGCAAAAGTGCATTCTCACTTACCAGCAATTAAGGTTAGCGCATTTTCTATATCTTGAAAAAATAACCGTGTGAGTACCATTTTTGTTTGTAACAATTGACTGCAATAATCGAAACAGCCTCCACTCCAAAATCAATGTATTCAAAAGCATATATCTTTGGGGGGCGGGGGATTTACGCTAAATCCTACTTCAGAACACATTCCAAGGAAGCAAAATAAAAAATGCAAAAACATAATAATGTCAGGAAGACAGACCATGGCTATATATGTAATCAACCAGATATTAACACCATATCCCCGAATGGGGATATCCCCCTCATGCATTATCAATTTACCAACAAAAGATACCATTTATTCCAAAAACAAAAAACAAAACAAAACCGAAAAACACACAAAAAAATCATGCCAAAAAAAAAATAATAATAATACGGACAAGAAGAAGGTAAGGAAAAGGAAACCTTTTAGTTTTTAGGGAGAAAAAGAACCTGGGTAAATCCAAGTCTTGGCAGCCTCAGGATCAATCTTGACAACTCCATTGATCATTTCAATATCTTCAACAGCAACATTAACACCAACACCAGTCTTATCACCCATACTACTACCATTATTATTACTATTATTTCCACGTAACCCATTTGAAAATTCCACCTTTCCGACTGGCTTCTTTGAAATGCTAGAAGAAACACCAATAAATCTATCTAATGTAGACTGCTTAGCTGAAGAAACTGAACTAAAATTAACACCAAATATTCCTTTTTTCTGCATTTCTTGAACTGGGTTCGAAACATTTTGTGGATTATAATTAAAATTAGAAATGGAGGCGGGTTTTTCAGCATTCGTTGCCTGGCACGCCACGTCAATTGCTTTCACAGCTGCTTCCCAATCAAATTCCTAAACACACCGCAAAATAATTAAAAAAAAGAAAACAAAATCCATTTTCAGAATTAGTTAACGAATCATATTAAACAAAAAAAAAGGGGGGAAATTGATGATAATCAAATGGTGAACTGAACTTACATCGTCATCGTCTATGATGTGCAGAGGAGTGGAGCTCGAAGCCATACGAGCTCCGAACAAAGCTTGGAAATTTTGATATTTAAAGAAATTTTTGTTCAAATTTACTGGGTTTTAATGTGGGATTTGGGGGAGGGGAGATGCATGAGCAAAAGCCCTGGAAAGACAGAGCGGCAAAATTCTTGGGGGCCGCCCTTTTGAAGCTAGGGAGAAAAAAGGAATGTGATTTTTCATTTAAATTTTGTGCAAATTACGCTTACTACCCTTTAGGTATAATATAATTAAAAATTAATTCTTCTTATTTTAATATTATCAATACACCCTCACAATTTAATATTTTCTTGTAAATATTAATAAAAATATCCTATACATAACTTTTCTAAAGCGATAATAGTCATCTCGACCATCAAAAGATTTTACGGTACATTAGGTCTTACACTAATGAATGATAAATTTTATTAAATTGATATTTATCTTAGGGGAGTATTTTTAATTTTAAAACAAAAGAGATAATTTGTAATTATACTATATATCAAGGAGTATAAACATAATATGCCCATCAACTTTTTGGTTTCGCAATTTCTCTAATTTGTTGCTCGTGTGGGATTTATCAATCCTACATTCTAGGAAGACGCCTCAAATTAGGAACCGGTTTTTTCTCCTAATACACATATGTATTATTAGAATTCGAATCTTTGACAATAAACTTTTAGGCTTTGTTTGGTTCTAAGATTTTAGGAGGAAAGAAAAATATTAAAGAAAGAAAAAGAAACTATAAAAATTTTAAAATTCTCTATTTTGTTTGGTTGTTAAAGAAAATAATAAGGAAAATGATTTTTTTTTAGAGAATTGTCTTCCATTTTGTTTGGTTATTATTGTAAAATAAAAGAAAATATAAAAACACATCCCAAAAAAATCCAAATAATCAATTAATTGCACAAAAAAAAATTTGCATAAAATATATTCAAATAATAAATTAGTTTGAGCAACAAATGAGATGAGAGCTTGAAAAATGAGAGAATGTTAGAGAGAGTAACATAACTTTTCCTTCATTTTTCTCACCTAATTGGAAGGAAAATATTTTTTCTCAATTTATGCTATATTTTCTTTCTATTTTCCTTTCCTTACCATTTCCCTTCTTTTTCTTTAGTAACCAAACATTGGAAAATATTTTTTCTTCCTATTTTCTTTTCCTTTCCTCCCTAAAATTCCTAGAACCAAACACAATGTTAATGTTTATGAAGGAAAAATATATATTCATTTAGTCAAAAACTGCATATGGATTTACTAAATGGAATTTAATTTTTTTAAAGTACCTTGTCTCTAGTTTTAGTAATGTAATATGATTAACGGCCGACGATTGCTTGTGAAATGATAATAGAAAATTATATAAAACTTTTCATTTTTTAATAATAGTCTAAATCTCTATATTCAATCTATTGAAAAATTAAATTTTGGGGGATAGAAATAATATTATATATGCTATTACAATGAACAACTGATAATTGATTTAGCATGTTAGTTTTTGCATGGTAAGTTTGTTTGGTGTAAGATGTAAAGGTTTAGGAATATATTTACACGATTGGTTTCGTTTCATGTGAAAAATGATAATATGAGTAGAGCATAAATATTAAAATTTTATTAATTTAAAAATAATATTTACATACAATAGTTTTAGTTTGTGGATCAATATGAATTTATTGGTCTCCACACTTGTTTACGTCACATCAATCAAAAAACATTGGATGAATATTATTCAATTTGTTATAGGTAAGAATAAAAATAAATTATACTTATAGTAAAAACATATTTTTAGTTAAAATGTAGCTGGGAAAACACACGCGCGCGCGCGCACACACACACACACACAAATGATTAAGGCCAACGCACGCGTTTAACTCTCCAGAAAAGAAAAATGTTTGAATTAACTGGAAAGAGTCTTGACTATATTGATATGGCCGAATTTTGGAATGAATTCAAAATAAAAAATAAAAATCTTTACGTGTTTTCTTTGTCGCTTCAAGCTTTACAACATCAAAATTGGGTGTGACAAATACATTGAACCCTAATGTTATTTCCATTTTAATTTCTACATCACCACTCGTCCAATGAATTACATTAATTTTAGCAAACATTAATGAAATGATATTTACAATTCAACTGCTAATTTCGTTTAAAACAATTTATTTGACCATCATCATCGATATCAGTTATCACATTTGACACAACGACAAACGCTCAATTTTACGAAAGAAGTTTCCAACGACCAATGCTCTTAATTAGCATTTCAGCTAGATAATAATTTTTTTAATTTTGTTTAGTTCACTAACAACATATGTGTGAACATCTCCAATAAAATACTGCAACTGCATACATCCCCTCGTGTCGAAACCATGCCACTCATGCCATATTCTGAGGCATGGAGCATATAAATGTGTATTATGAAAAACATTCTTGGCAAAATGGAAGTATAGTTTCCACAAGTGTTAATTTAAAGGGTCAAAAACAGTACCTGGAGCAATGTAACCTATTCCAGTTCCACTGCTTGGTCTATTGTTAGACAAACCTAGTTCGCTGAGATTATCTGGAAGACTAACGTTACGAGAAATATATAGGCTCTGTCAAGGCATTGTTGGCCAGATTTTATTTTTTTTTTAAATTAATCTATTACAATCAATCAATTACATCAATAATTTGCTACAACTATGGCATCAATATTTCAAATTGAGACCAAATTATTACAATCAAATATCATCAAATAAAAATAAAATACAAACTACTATACAATAAAAAATAAATAAAATTAAACTATAATAAATCCTGCATTCACATAACCTCTGCACCTTAAACTATAATATATTCTTCAGTTGTGGGGCCTGTCGGACCAAAAATTTCACTACAACAGGACCTCTACAAACTTATATATAATAGTAATAAAATAATTTACATGTGTATATAATTCAGAAGTCTTGAGTTTACTCAAGTAAGCGCATATGTGGATAGTTTCATTTAATTTTATTTTGCCATATATAAAATTTAAATACTTTTATATGAAATTTAAATACTTTTATATGAAATTTAAATATGTATATTTGTAATTCATGTTTATACAAACAAGTCCAACAATTATCAAGTATATTAAAATAAGATGGATTAAATATTAATTGAAATAAAATAATAAAACTAATATTTTATTTACATTATTTATCATTTACTTTAATAATTATTAAAAAAAAGTTGATTCTACATAATTTTTTAAAAATTTCATTGACTTAATAACACCCAAATTAATATTAAGACCAAACATATTCTATTATTATAAAAAAAATTTATGTGTGGAA